>JAHZNE010004083.1:0-16709 GCA_027744055.1 Callyntrura sp. NNG-2020
GAGTAATACAACAAACTACATGTACAAGCTACCATTAATTTATGACTTACTGCTACTGACAAAATAAAATATATATTTGTTTGCCCTGGCATTGAAAAGTGAGCCTGTTTGAAGTTAAGGAGGTTCGAAGGGGTAAAAGGTGCACGGATATCGAAGTATGGCTCGCAACAGCCTCCCAAAACAACAAGGAAATTGATGGTAGCCAATGTTTTTCCGTGTTGTTTGGAACAGGGTTCCGATTGAAAACGCTTGCTGTAGCAGGTAGCACAATTGTCATGTTCACTTCCGCTTTTTTCAAGTAGGCGCTTGTGCTCAGTACCTATATTGTAAAATTGGGGATATTTCTAACCAACAACAGCGCCCACCACAAGAGATGCCGAGAATTGGCTAGATGGTTTGCATTATTTGCTTGAAAATCGTTCTACTTGTTATCTGGACCGGCTTGATTGCTGGCTAGCCAAAGAATTTGATAAGGTATCAAAGATACCAGTAGTGAAACGAGGAAGAACTTTGGCATTGACAGAGTTGAAAGTATTTGTTAATCGGATTAACTGTACTAGTACGACAACTGGGCAAGGCAAGCTATCTGGAGCATCATCTGACATAACCTTTGCAGAGTTTAGCCAGCTGATGCAAAAATCTTTGTATGATAACCAGGTATGCAAATTCATGTTTACCTTATTTCATAAACGATAAATTTTAATGGAAATTATACTTGATACAACCGCGCTATGCTAATTATTAACGCACGATCTGATTTAAAAACGACTGAAGATATTCCGCCAGTGTATTGAAAAATATTCTGGTATTGACGACTCCAATGGGATCGAAGTTGGTCATCGTGTCGTGTCACTAAACACGTTCCAGGAATTTTTGGTCCGCGAACAAAATGAAGCGAAGCCAGTTTCAGAATACGTTCAGTATTGCAATAAATATGTCAACGGCACATCTCCATTTAGAGGACCTGGGTTCCACTACATCAGCTACTACAATTTTGTCAACTACCTCTTTTCACAGGAAAACCAAGTGTGGGACGGGAAAAAATGTGATGTGGTTTACCAGGACATGTCTAAACCCCTTTCAGCTTATTGGATTGCGTCATCTCACAACACGTTAGTTAGTTAGTGTTTAGTAAAACAAAATAGTTTATTGAGATATCGAAGGGGTTGTCAGTTATGTCCACGTTGTTTCCTTTGCCGTTGTCCAGTTACTTGATGGGGGATCAGATTTCTTCAGAGAGTTCCGTGGAAGCGTACATCCGTTGCTTACGACAAGGATGCAGGACTCTGGAGTTGGATTGTTGGGACGGGCCAAGTGGTATGCCGGAGATTTATCATGGGCGTACTTTAACTACTAAAGTGGGGCTGGTGCCGGTACTGAAAACTATCCGGGATCATGCTTTCGTGACCTCAGAGTTAGTTTTTCTGCCTTATACTTCCGGAAAGTTTCAGGGGGGCAAGGGCGGGAAACATTCATATCCTGAAATACATTATACTCCTCTCCCTCATAATACATTTTGTTAAGTCTCAAAATTCAAGGATGGGGACATGTCCCCATTGTCCCCCCGGCTCCTACGCCATGCTGTAAATTATACTTAACTAAATGTGTTTCTTTTCTATATCGGTTTTCATGGAAACAAACAGGTACCCAGTCATTTTAAGTATTGAGAATCATTGTAGCTTACCACAACAGCGGACAATGCACCAAAAGTTTCAAGTGAGTAGCCATGGAAATACAGTCAACAGTGCGTGGTAAATGAGAAAGGAGTGTGCTATACGTTCTTATATGTTAATTATGCGTCATTTGGACAGGAAATTTTTGGAGATATGCTTGTCACAAAACCCCTTTTTAAAGTGGAAACTGAGCTCCCCTCTCCGTACGCCCTTCGTAGACGTATACTTGTGAAAGGTCGCACTTTGTCCTCAAATAATACCGATGGCACCCATCTTCCAAACGGTGATAGCGAAGAAATTGACAAAAATACAAACTGTTTTCAGGATTCCTTTAAAACAGGGAAAATGTATCTACATGGTTGTGACCAGTGGGAACCCTACTTTTTTGTTTTAACGTCCAAAAAATTGGTCTACACGGAAATCGTATCTTTCAAAGAGCGTGATAAGGACGACATGGCCGACACTGGATCTTATAATGGTGTGGCAATTCAAGAACTACATCCGTACGAGATATGGTTTCACGGGAAAATTGCTGGTGGTAGTGAACATACAAAAAATATACTTACTCGATTTGGGGTAGAAGGAGGTTTCTTGGTCCGGGAGAGTGAAAAAAAGCCAGGAACGTTTATATTGAGTTTTCTGTAAGATTTTTAATTTTTTAGCCCAAATTTAAGATTCACACAGCTTATTCAAGTTTTAAGTGGCAGAGCTAAGGATTGTTATGACCAGTACCATTGTGAAGCGCTATTCAAACTATGCTTCAGTTCGTTAGGCACCGCATACCATCTGGAAATTGCCACTTCCATGGATAAGAGCATGTACTACTTCACCCCAAGCGAGAAATTTGACAGCTTGTACTCACTAGTCACTCATTACCAAGAGCATCCTTTGGAAACGGAGGTTTGTTGAATAATAAGCACAGCCATTTTTTAAACAATTTCTTTTGTAGCAATAATTAATTTCCGAATATCTCGAAATAGAGTTTCTTCATCCGGGGTTTCACTCAGCCGGTTCCCCAACACTCCTTCACATGGTTTTATCCCAATGCTTTGCATCCCGAACCCATGAGTCGTAAACGAGCTGAGAAAATCCTTACAAAAATTCCACTCTGTGGAGCTTTTCTTGTCCGCTACGCCAGTGAATTCCTGAAGAACCAAAAAAGTGCAAATCGTTTTGTGATAACCTTCCGAATGGCTAATCGGATACGTCATTGTCGCATCAAAGAAGAGGTCTCGCTAAAACAGCGACTCTTTTTCGTTGTTGCCACTCAACCACAATTCCAAGGCATTAAGCAGCTCATCGACCACTATTCTCAGGAACAGTCATTTTACCAAGGACGTAAATTAAAGTATCCTCTAACTGAAGATTTCTACAATGTGGCACACCAAACTCACAATCCGGACGCATATAAAGTGTACACATCTAGCATTGACTATGAACTGGACTTGTGTGTTCGTGTCCGGGCGTTACATTCCTATAAACCTACTAAGCAACACATGCTGTACTTTACAAGAGGCGACGTGATCATCAACGTGGTAAAACAGGAAGAGTTTTGGTGGAAGGGAGATTTGGAGAAGCAAATTCAAAAATATTTTCCCGCCAATTTGGTAGAAGAAATTGAACCGGTGGACTCCCCCTTTGGGAAGCTGGAGAAAGGGTGTATGGAGCTGGGGAAGGTGGAAGTTGAAGAGAACTTGGGAGATGCTACCTTCCCCGCAGTGTTAAAACTTTATTCTCCCGGAAAACAAATCCCACACAGAATGGCAGTTAAATCCCAGAATGAAGCTATGGAATGGTATACACAAAACGTGCGATTCAAAATAACCGGTTGTAAGATACATCTTTATTTTGGCATATTTCTTTTTTAAAAATTGTTTGTAGGCAAGCAATGATTAACTGGGTGAGAAATCGTCGAGCATCCTCAGCCCCAAAGGAACGAACATCGTGGTTGGGTCTAAATCAAAAGAAGGATGCAATAGCCCCAGAATTCTCTAAACTGATAGTGTATTGCTCCACAGTGTCAAAAGTTTGTCCGCAGCAAGTTAAAAAGGATGGAAGAGTTTACAAGGAAATGGTCAGCTTTAGTGAGGCGGCTGCCTGTAAAAAGATGAGTGTGGATCCGGAATTTTATGTGTGGCTGAATCAGGCGGTACGTATCAGGGGCATTTTATAGGGGAAAACGCGTTTAAATATGTCGTATGTCGTATATGTATTGTAGATTGTAGTGTGACATTTCATTTGTTTTAGATCGAGCAATGCAGTTAAATCAGGGAAAATTTAGGGACAATGGCAGATGTGGGTACATTCTCAAACCTTACTACATGCTAAGGAAAAAATTTAATCCTTCTAGTGTTGCTGAATTGGTTCTTAACGGAATTCCACATGCAAACTTTCAAATCACGGTAACTATTCAGAACATTTTTGTTACCATGTCACATATGCATTAATTCACTTCAAATATGTGAGTAGTAGCAGTATCAATATTCTTCGGTCGAGGTGTAAAATAATTTTAAAAAATAATCCAAGGGGTGTTTTCGTTTTCATTAGATCATTGCAGGTCGCCATCTCTTCCGGAGTGATAATAAATGTATACAGAAGCCTGTAGTCACAATCGAAATTCTCGGAGCAGACTCTGATTGCCAAAAAGTTTCCACAGTAAGCAAGAATGGTAAGACATATTTTATTTCAATTTGGATATTATAAAATGAAAAGTAAGTATTATTATTTAAATTAACTGGTGTGTTCCATTCAGCTAACAATGGTCTAAATCCGTATTGGAACGAAACGTTTCATCTAAAAGTGTTCAATGCTGATTTAGCTTTGGTTCATTTCATCGTACAGGACAAAGACAGTTTCGGAGACCCTTATTTGGTAGCACAAGCAGCCTATCCTTTAAAATGTCTTCGTTCTGGGTATCGCAGTGTAGTGCTGGAAAATGGGTATGGAGAACAACTCCTTTCCCGATTGCTGATACATTTACAATGGGCATGTAGTAGCGGGACGCCCAAACCTTCGCATCCGGATTGGGTTTTGCTAAATGGCCGTTCGGTCGCCAATACAAATTGAGTTCTGAAAGTGAAGGAAATATTTAATAAAGTTACCTATAAAGATCAAAATATTTCATATTAATTTATTACATTCGATTAACGGCAGTTCACATGGCTTCTCTACTTAATAATGACTCGTCTCGTGAATTATTTTCGTGATAAAAATATATATTACATTTTTGTTACTGTCTTCCTAAATACAAATTACCTCAATGTTTACAATCGAGGCAAATATCATATGACAATTACTTCCTAAATGTAAAAGAAAAGTAATTTAATTATAATGCACTAGAATTTAGGGTACACGCTCAAACAGTTACGTATTTATTAGGTAGCGCAGTATTACGGTACCTTATTACCTTGATATACCAGTCTGTCGGGTGGTCCGTCGGTTCCGCCGTCCTCGCTTTTCCTTGAAAGATCGATTCCTATGCACCTATAGTTGTGCATCCAGGTTTTTATTTTGACAGCCAAAATTCACCCCCCATCCCTATGACATATTTTAAAAAAATAACAACAGAGGTTGAAATTTGGTATGTAGATACCTCGTTTTACCAACTTCTATCCGGATTGCTGAACCCTGTGACTCACATATGCATTTTAAATTCTCATTGGTTCTCCCTTATTTTTTCATTCCAGATTATTTGCCGAAGGAGAAAGTTAATAAAGAAAGTTAATTCATATAAACTCCGTTGAGTAACGTTGTCCGCTCTGATATAAGTCTATGCAAACTTTTTTGCTTGCAGTTGCAATGCATATTTTTAACATTACGTAGATGGAGAAAATGCTGCTTACTGTAAGCGACCTACTTTCGCCGTTCGGATAAAGTTGAAACGCTATTGTGTAGCCAAGATAAAGATTTGAGGTGACAAATTTGTTAATGATCATCAACTACTGTAACAACAACTGTAGATTTATTACTCATTCAATTTTTTATCATTGTTATTCTTTAAAAAGACGTTGCTCTTTATTTCTTTTAGGGCCATTTTTGAAAACCACTGTAACTAATCCCCCAATTTAGGTGCTAATCGCCAAATTAACAAAATTTTTGTGTGACAATTTTAAAAATTGTAATTCATTGAACCTGACAGTTGATCTATTCTGTGATTAGGATGATTGAACTGAGATAAAGCTGAGTAATAATAATTAAACAACTTTCTTTTCCAAGCTGCGCCAGGTAAGCCGGGTTACCAATATGCGTAAAGCTTAAGCATTTACTCAAGGAATCTCCATGAAAGCACACAATATTGATGTATAAACGCGTACTAGGAAGTGCAGAAAATCTGAAATCTCCAAATTCACTGGGACGGCACGGAAACGACCCTCAGCAAATAGAAGTTATCTCCCTAGCAAAACTTGCATGTTACTCTCTGGCACATGCTCTGCGTCTCCGTATCACCATGTTTTTAAGATAATGTAGTAATGAGAAAAGTTGTAACAAAACGTTTTTATATCCGAATTAGTGTAGTACCAAGGATATGATATGATATGTCCAAGGATCAACAAGGTGTTTATGGAGCAACACAATAACGTTTGTTGAAATACGCATGAAAACATAGGCGTCGAGGTCACTTTATTTTTTAATTATATTTTATTTAAATTTTCAAGTGGCTTTATTGCAGTTTGTAAATGCAGAATATTTTTGGTAGAAAATACATTTGAAATTACTCCATGAATAATTCGATTAGATTACATACCACACACATTCACCTTTCTTTCTCTTCCTCTACCTAATTTTCCCTTTGAATGCAAGATGAAAAGTGTTTGTCTGTAGTTATGTTTGATTTGTCAACGGCAATTCTGTGATCATACAATGCTGAAGCGTCAACAAAAATGTAAACAATGCAAGAAAAAAATAAAACATGTAAACATATAAACAGTATTCTGTCAATAACTGCTGCCAATAATTTCCAGTGCTCGCATTCCTACAGACATGCAATCAATAACATCAGGACATAAAATAGAAAGTTATATAAATAAATGCATTAAAGAAAATTGTTCTTGATTTAATATATTATAAAAATGTATTTTTGTTGTAACCTTTCCTTCTTCTGTTTGTTCCGCAATGTAATTTCGGACAAAGGTAATGTTCTTCAAAGCTAGAAGCATTTTTCTTGAGTGTGTCGTTTCCACCAATTCATTTTGACTCAAATTACATAGGTGTGAAATTTCCCCCATTTTCCCCACATTCCATCCCTGACCTTCCAAAAGTATCACGGAACTTTTCCGTTTATCATCCGTCGGCGGTTGTATCATAATCCATCTCAAAAACGACTTCTGAAATCGAAGACATTCCACCCACTTGGGTAGATTGTGAGTAGATGGTCGCCTATGATGCACGTTGAGAACAATTGTTGGCCCCAGAACGGAACAAAAAATTAGGAGTAAATTGAAAACAATCATTTTTCCAAGTAGTGATACTGCCAGTGACGTAACAGGAACATTGTCGATCAATAAAAGGAGGAAGGTTACTTGGGACGTGAGTAGAAAAGTGGACAGTGTCACTTTTTCCCCACAGTCAGCCGGTAAGTAAAAGACCAGCAAAGATAGATAACTCAATCCTCCAAGGGGCAGCACCAAATTTACCAAGTAAAAGAGGTAGTTTCGACGAAGAGTGATAGTAAATTGATTCTCTGTGAAAAATGGAAAAATCGTGCGAAGTTGACTTTTCAGTAAAGTTCAGTGGAAATGGATACATAGCTTACTCTGAAATGGATATTCCCTCCCATTTAGAAGATCCATGAACGTTTCTTGACGTCCTGGAACCGATACCAGGTCCCACTCATTGGAAGGGCAGTATTCACTTAAATCCAATTGTACCGTTGAATTTCCTACCCCATTAACTTTCTCTTGTTCCACTACATCCTTTAAGGAAATGCTTAATAGACTGGCGTCATACGTCCATGAACCAAAGGTCAAATTACAACTTTGAATATCAAACGGATAGCTTTGCACTTCTACCGGGCAAAACAACTTGACAGTCGCGAATGGCTGCCAAATTACTAAACCGGACGAGTGAATGAGAACAAAACTACTTTGAACGTCAAAGTCTAGGCCGTTGTAATAAGGATAAAAGTCTGGTGTCCAAATATCATCGGAAAATAAATTTATATGCGTTACGCCACCATAGTTTTCCGGATTCCAGGTGAACTTATAATCGAACCATTCCTGTAATATGTTAAATAAGTGTTCCTTAATTTGGAGCTACAGATAATTCATTGATGATGTGGTGTGCCGTACCTGATAAATTCGCAGTCGTAGTGTTAGAATTTGTTCCTTGAGATTCTACACAGCAAGAATGAAACAGTTCATGGTTTTTTCATGATAACATTAAAATTTTACTTAATTACCATCTCTACCACCCGGGTTAGTTTGAACCGCGCCAAAACGTTCAAGTTATCAGAATAGTTACGAACTGGGCGCACAGGCCAAAAATATTGACGTAAGAGGTGATCATGCAGCAATGTCTCTACGGGTGGTTCTATCGCCCAGCACTCCAAGCTTCTGCGGACCAACATTGTTAACAATAATTGGGAAAGCTGCGACGAAATTAACATTTTGCTTCAGTGAAGTTAAACGTTACGGTTGCAGCAGCAACAATAATGTGAATGATGGAAATTCCAGGAAGTAGCGAATAATTGTAATTTTTAAAATATGAATTGATCCATCATATAGGGCGTGCTAATTGCAATATATTGAATGCTGTCAAACTTTGATGCACACGTTTTAAATGTGTAAACATTGTGTCCATGTGCAAGAAGAACATACTGTTCGGAAAAGCGTTTCTAATCTTAAAAAATAATTATTTCAACCAAACTGTCTAACAGTGTCTGCATTTTTGAAGCGATGAATTTACTGGAGCGACAAGTACCCATAATTTTCAGCACAACACCAATACCATTATTGAAAGAACCATGAAAGTCTGACTAGAAATTCGTTTTCAACTATTCATTATTTGTGGCATAAAATAATGTAATGAGATGTAAATTTAGATAAATAGCTGTTAGCAGAGGTAAGGAAGGGCCTATTCATGTCAGGTTGTCGCTCAAATTTAATAAAAACGTGGACAAAACGACTACCAAAGTTGCCCATCCCTTATTGTGAACCCATGTTTTGGAAACATGTACTTAATATAACCTGAATTATGGGGTTAGACGAATAATTTCTGGCTAGTTTCTTAACGGTCTCCCTGAGCTGTCGTGAAATGAATTTTTATACAAAGAAGTAATTTTCGTTGGTAACAACAACTGAGTTGGCCTCTGTGGTCCCTCTCTGTGGAAAGTGACACTTCGAGGTCAACCCCACGGGGGGTAATGGGAGGGGAAAAGTGTAAAACACGCCCGAATGAGCTGAAATTTGGTATACAGATACTTTATATACCACAATAGCGTTTTATGAAGTTTGATAGCGATTGGTTGACCAGCAGGGTGACCTCCAGGGGTCAGAAGTTGTAATAAACTAAAGTGTATCTTGTCTACGGCGTTTACAACGGTTTATTTATAATCACTGTTGCATATTTTACGGAGAGACTTTGACTATGATAAGCTGTTTGGTTCTTTTTAATACCAATTGAGAATGAAACTCATTAACTAGTCAGAGCCCACATTGCCTTGAAGAACGAATTCAATTTTTTTAAACTGCTTGCTTGCTGTTTGTTTATTTAACGTTTCCATACATTGTCAAGTTGTCAACTTGTATTTCAAAAGGTTATGCCTCACATTTGCCAGAGAGTTATTACGGTCTTATGGAATTCTATAGAAAATACTGAACCTCAGTTCAAAAAAGTTATTTTTTATTTATTTTTATATCGTATATTTCCATTGTATCCGCATCATGTCTTCCTTCTAACGTAAATGACTTTGCACTGCCAGCTCATGTTTCATACATTTACACCTCTTATTTGCCAAGATGATTTTTACAGTTCTATGAATTTTAAAGAAAAAATGAGCAACAGTATTAAAATTGCATACGTTCAAATAGTTTTATTGCATCTATATTATACTTGCATCATGTTAATGCTATATCCACTGTTTATGGCTTTGCTCTGCATGCGTTTCCGTAGCATTTACAATCGTACAAAATTACATTTCCACTTTTCCCATACCAGTCATACCTCACCTTTTCGTAGTCGTAGTAGTAACATCTTCAAATATGCTCAAGTAAACACAACATAACATAACACTTGCATGGGCGTGTGGAATCCCCTCAATTTCACTGTGTTAAATTAAACGTCATTGTTTTGTATCTGTGGAATCGCGGTGCGGTGTTTTTTGGTGTAGATAAAATGTGTTGAAGCTGAAAAATCTGAGTAATGTATGCATTGACAAAAATAACCATTAACTTCATGATATTAGCTTAGCTGAAATTTGGCACACATATTCTACGAAGCTGTAACTCGGGATGTTGTTTTTAATTTTTTGAAATTTTTTGTCCACTTGCCGTTTTTCAAAAAGCGGAAAAATGGGGAAAATTTTAAAAATGCAAAAAGTGAACAAAAAATCGAATTAAAAAAAACACCCACCCCGAATTACAGTTCCGTAGAATATGTGTCCCGAATTTCAGCTAATTTGGTGCAGTAGAACGCTCAGAAAGTGGATACCAACGGACACTGCCGTTATTTGTAAATTGACCTTTCTTACCGTTGAATGAAAAAATCCGAAAAACCTGTTTGAGGAAACTAAGGATTATTTTCGTCAAGGAACACGATTCTGAAATCACTTTTGGGAGGGTCGTGTCAACATCCAATACATAAGCTATGGAGGTGCTCTTCATTATTCGTATATGCCACCTATTTTAAGACAATCACTAAGCCAGCAATTTGTTCGTTGACAAAGGTTTGTATGTTTAATGCGGTGGTCCTCTCTATGTAATTGGATAATCCCAACATAATTTTAAGGGATGGGCAGGATTTCAGAAATTTGACCTCCCATTTAGAAATTTTTGCAGTATCGCCGGAAGATTGAAATGCTTTGATTACCTTTACCGACTTTGTATTAACAGCACCCATGAGCCCAAACATAAGCAGTTGAACAATCATGGTATTTAGCGCAATGAGAAAAAAGAATTGCACATATAATACGTTTGAAGGCGTTGCTTCAATTACGATAACAACGGTGAAGCATATGATTTGAAAAAATCCTAAGAATGTTGCCGCCGCAGCAAGAGTAATTTTGTGATGAGTCGAGTTAAAATATTGAATGATGATTTGTAGCTGTCTATAAAATAGATACGATGCTTGTCTACTCTGCTGACGGGGACGAGTAAAATCCTGCTTTTTCTGAAGTGTCTTCAAAAAGCAAATAAACGTAGCCGCTGCAACAATAACTTCGCAAGCATGCAGTTGGGCAGCAACAGCCGACGTGACAATTAACATAATATTAAACAAAAGGTAACCAATTTTCCAAGAAAAATCGACAATGTTTTGTAATACAACGATGGTGTTTAAATTATGTGATGATGCTAAAAAATGATAGGAATTGGTGCATTGACATTCTGAAAGCAGCCAATAAAATATGTGAGAGGGTCTACAAGGATATATCCATCCGATTGTCAAGAAATATAGAGATCCCTGTGGGGTCGCCGTCAAAAGTATGAAATGGAGAAATATTTTTGTAATTTTTTCAACTTTTGCTATATTTTGAGGCATACCTAAAAATAAATATTTACAATGTCCGTCAAAACAAATGGTTGTATAAGCAATAAGGAAACAGGTTTAAAAATAGATATTGTTTTACCTGAAGAAACATCCTTTGATAATTTGGCTAGCGTATTAAGAAATGATACAGTTTCTTCCCGGAAAATCAAATAACATGAAACTTGAATTAGTCCGTAAATGTTGACGGAGAAAAATATCAACTCTAGAGCTATAGAGATACCAGACGTCTGTGTATGCTGGGGTTGTAGTGATCCCGTACATGAGCCTGAGCCAGCGATCATTTGAACGCTGAGTACAATAGCAAGAGAAACATAAATTATGTAGTGCACTTTTTGTTGCAGGAATCTCCTGGACGGGTATTCTAGCGTAAGAAATTTATTGCTGCTGTCGTTCCATAAAATTGGAACTGCAAAAGTTTTGTTGGCAGCATAAAGGTATTTCTTTAACACAGGCAAATATACAGCAGCTGTCAGCATTTTTTCGCTGTTGGATATGATCAGCAACTGCGACAAAGTGAAACTAATTTTAGGAGTTAGCAAAAGTTGATTTATGATAGAAAAATAATATTTTTTTTAAATCATGACATATTTAATAAACAATTAGAATCGTGCCGGACGGGGACTACAATAAAAGCACAATTTGGGAAGAATAATTGATTCAACTTTGAATATATGTATTCTATGCCTAGTGGCTTTGTTTAGCTCATTTATGCTTTTTAATTTAATGTATTAACTTACCTCGAGATCTTTTGATCAAATATATCTGACGGTGTTCATTTAAAGTTAAATTGATTGGTTTCAAGGACATTTACTGTACGTCTATATTGTCAGAGCAAACATGCATAGTGTTAGAGGTGAATGCATTTTTAATATGCTTTGGCTATTCCCTTTGGCAAGCAACCATGTTGCGCCAATTATTAATTTTGCCATGCCATAGATTTTTTATCTTGTTTTTTTATGTACATTACGAATTAAGACAAAATACCACACTAATGCTGAAAAATAGTGAAATAATTTCGTCGCGGGAATAGACAAGAGGCGTTGTTGCTATGTGGAATATTTTTAGAATTTCTACAATACATCATCTAGATAATTTAGCGCAAATCCTAAATGTGCTATTTACTCGTCCCTTTGCCGAATTTAATATACAAATATACCTTGAATTGTACCGACATATATGACAGTGTGTAAGAATAAGAAGTGGTTTCAAGGCTTCNTAAGAAGTGGTTTCAAGGCTTCAGAAATCCCCATTAAATGCCAATGAGTTTACATAATAAATGTATCATCTTGATCTCATCGTACCATAACTAATTGTAAATGCTTAAATTAATATATTTTAATACGTTCTACATTTTAGGTTTAATAAACCCCATCATTTCAGTTCAGAACCATTATTTCGGAATTACCACGGAGATTTCAAATCTTCCTTCCAAATCCAAATTAAAATACTATATGGTTATGCCAGTTTAACAACAATGTTACATCAACAAATTGTGCAGGACATGACATTAGTATTTATTTAGATGCTATTTAAGTATTACAAATAGATAACTCTGCAAAGCATTCCTATATACTCCCAGCGGAGGCTGGTCCTACATAAAGCGCCACAGTTTTTCTCGTCTCAGAGCCTGCCTGTTATGATTCAGCTTCCTGGTAGTGGAAAAAATACATATGTGATTAATTCTTTACATAATCACTAGTCATACGAGTACGACAGCACAATTTTAAATCATTTAAATACTTGCGAAAAAGAACATAGCTTGGGTTGCCTTCAAAAGCAGGAGAGATAAGGGTGTCTGAAATAATAACTGCCAAAACCATAAATCAACAAATTGTGCAGGACATGACATTAGTATTTATTTAGATGCTATTTAAGTATTACAAATAGATAACTCTCCATCTGCACATCGCCAAGAATGCAAAATATTTCAAAATTGGTATGATATCATTAATAAAAATAAATAATCAATGTATCATACATCGATTTTTTAAGTAAACAATATGCAATTCTTACAGACAACAAAAGTTATATTGAAAACGTTAGGAGTATAGTATAGGATACTTTTCAGGAATGAAATGATCAAGTTTTTGTAACAAAGCAAAACTACAGATGAAACAGAGACAATAAAATTTGTTTTATAACATAATAAATTACATTTTCTAATACAATATGCATACCATTTCGTTGTCTAGGTTGTAGATTAAACGCTGTAATTATAACTCCTGAAATAAAAATCCTATCCCTGTATCTAAAACCTAACCTATCAAACCTGTATGCGGAAGGGGGTTATACGAAGACGAACCGACCTCCAACAGTTCCTCAATGTAAGCACCTACAACGTAAATGAAAGTGCCACGAACTATGACCAGCACCATATATATATATATTCTATTTACCTTGGACCAGCACGATCAAACTTATCCACATCCCGGATAAAACATCCGATATCACAGCTAACACGAAAAACACAACATTAATACGACGCCATATTTGTGCACGTTTCAAAGCCTGCCCCGGCTCAGCATCCTGAAATTAAAAAAAGTATTCCCCAGCGTGAGAAATAATCAATGAATTACTTATCAAAATCCAAACGTTTTGAAACATAAAAAAAATTACGTACAGCTTTGGTTGCCTTCAACAGAAGTAGAGACAAAAGCGTCTGGATGGTAACTTCCCCCACAACAAATAATCCTGGTATGATGATAAAGACTAGGTCTGAAATAAATTAGGGCAAAAGGTACTTTACAAGCCATAAGCGAAGCAAATATATCATTTGAGGTCACCACTAAAAAATTATTTGAGTTGTTTTACATGACAATGAATACCCCAAAAAACTGGAACTCTTACCTCGTTGAAAGTCAACAATGTTTTCGACCGAAAGCCAAATAAGAAATCCTATCGCACCGAGTAAAAGAAGCATACCTAAAATCTAGAAGAAAATAAATGTTTCAAAATAAGTTCACGTACGTCATATCACTTGGTAATAATTTAATTTCTTGAATCAAGGTCGCTTGCTTTTTTTTACCAGATCGAAATATCCAACAAACCGAGAGAAACCTCGCCACTTGTATTCATCCATCTTCAGAATAGATGGTAATAGCAATGAACTTATTTACGAGAAAAATTCTATGTTCATGAACGAATATCTCGTTCGTAAGTACCTATAAGGGTTTTATACCTGTTGCTATATTATTTTTAAAAAAAGACGTAAAATTCTGTAGATTAAATTCCTCCCTTGCTTCTTCCGTTTAAGACCAAAATAACTGAAACAAATTCGACGTCCTATGATTTGTGCTTCCTTTTTGACACTGACGAAAATAGTTCATACCGTTCAAATTCTCAAACACCATGATTTTTCCAATTACAGTGTAACTACTAGAGACTCTATTTCTAGGAAAATACCTATTTTATATCTTCATTCAATCGAGTAAATTTAGAATTATTTTGAATTAAAGAACCTATTTTTGGATTTAAAAGCATTTTTAAGCACATATTTTTAATTTAAGAAACTTTTTAAGGACCTATTTTAATGATTTTAAGTGCATTAATAGATACCTACCTATTTGGTGGGGTTTAAGTACCTTAAACTAGAGTCTCTAGTATTTACCTATACATCCTGCATTTGTTCGATGTTTCATGTATTCAACTAAGACATTATAATACATTACATTAAATAGTTCTACATGCAGTATGAATTTGAGATTTGTTGGGTACTTTTGCAATTTACATATTAAGAGGCTCCGCTTTCGGTCTTTTTTGTTTACAAGTTTATTGTTGAGTGGTCGTCTGTTTAATTTGACTTATTTGTAAATGTATACAGATAAATGCATAGCAGCAGGGGGACAGCAGGAGTCTAATCTTTCATATTCTATCATATAGAATGATTACATGATGGTGAAAAGTTAACGAGAAAGATTTAGATTACAGGGACGGATAAGGTTAATAAAACTATATAAGTGTAGAAACCAAAGTTCAATTCCAGTAAGTGACAATAGTAAATTGAAAACTTTGGAATCCGCTACATTGAATATATCAAATTGGGTATTTCCGATCTGTTTTTGGAATGACTGAACCCAAGGGTTTTGCTTCCGCTTATAAATTGATCTATCTGCCGTTAGTACAATAATTGTTGAGGCATTTCGAGGGAGCTAGGATAAGACGATGCTTTAAGAGCTGTGTGTGTTACTGTTATCGTTTTATACTGCATAATGAACTTTTTGAAATTATTTTAACCTATAACACACTCTCCGAAGCACCTGTAAAAAATAGAAAGAAGCAGGTGGGTGGATGAGAGCACAAATCACCTCATGAATGCACTGGCACTATATGCATAAAAGGAGTCAAATAGTTTGTATGATGGGATGTCATGTCATTATTGTCCCTCTGGTTTCCGTCCTCTATATAATATAGGTTATATAATAAACGTTGTTTCGTTCGCGTCACAGAGTGAAGAGAATATTTCGATTCTGTTTTTGACTACACAATAGGTTCGTCTTATCTGTTTGTATTTCATCAAAATTTGTATCACCAATTCATTAATATGTGAGTAGTGGGATGTGGACAGTCTTACAAATTCTACAGAAAAACCTTCGATGATACTGAACTTCGCCCATCACTCATCAACTCCAAACTCCTTTAAAAACTCTAAACGTTTTTAAAGTACATATAATATGAATCAGTGGGTATGAAGAGCGACGATTTTCTCGTTGAAAATAAATTAACATTTTCTGCAAATGTATCAGGAAAACGTTTTTGCAAAAATCGCCACATACCACATATATTTTTGCCACGTCAGTACAATATAAAACAAAACCATGAACATGAATGTTAGTTCTGCGCTGGCAGCATTTGATGAGTTCTGTCTGATTCGAGGAGTTTAATGTGGTGGTTGTGGAGGCTGGAGAGATCAATATTATGTATGTAATAAAATGCGTCTGTAAATTAAATGTTTACAGAGTATGCCGGAGTAGGTAATTCAACATTTTTAATCGGAATTCAATGACTGAATGACTCAACTTCTCTTCTGTTTACTTTACTATGGCTTGAATGTCTACTGGAAACTGGAATAAATTGCTACTGTTGCAGAATATGAATTCAATAAAATGCCTTCGTTGTGCGTACCGCAGTGTACTGATTTTTGCGCTGATGAAATTTACAAAGATAATGTCTCCTGATTCCAGAGTCTGTTATCTACCCCAACTGAGGGAATAGATAAGCTAGAAGATACGTGCTATAAAACTCCAGATAAAAGATGAGATAAAAGATACATGTGAGCGGAATCACGTCTAGTGATCGAAAACGACGATGTACATATCGGCGTCAATTTTTAAGATA
>JAHZNE010004084.1:0-13722 GCA_027744055.1 Callyntrura sp. NNG-2020
TATTTAACGCCTTCTTTGGCTCGTGTGTGCTGACACAGGCAGATAATGTAACTAGTTGCTAATTTTTAGGTATGTCAAAGTGATTCTTTGAAAAACCACTTACGGAAAAATTTAAAATTTTAAACTTTTTTTTTAAAATTTCGTTCCAGTCTAGTAGATCTTATCTACTCTCACTAACCCGCCCACGCACGATACTTTCTCAGTGTTTTATAATGTTGCTTAATGGAAAAGAGCACAACGGCGGGTAAATTATATTTCCTGTTTACAAGAAAGTCTAAAAATGTATCGTTTCGGTGGTGGTATCTTTACGTTGTTGGTGGTGCTGTGTTTTTTATTTCGCTAGCTTTCTTTCTCCCGTCAAACATCATCCCATTATTTGTTGATTCAGTTCATTTTAAATTAATGCTGATAGAAACAATATTTGTAGGAGGCTGTTGTTTTGTAGGGAGTTTTCTGGTAAACTGTTCTTGCACTTCCAATAAATAACTACTACCAACTTCTTCTCTGATCCATGTAGATTCTAACCGACAGCCGAGTTTTTGATGTCGACAACAACACAGTATCATCAATAATAACATTTGTGCATATGTAATCTGGCCTTGGTGAACGCTATTCTACTTTTTATAATATTAAAGTACCCCAGGGATTTCAGCGGAATTGTTGACAGTCGTTTTTACCTTCTACGCTGTTGTTTGAGAATCGTCAAATTCTCGGTAAACTTACATTTCCATTTGCGTAACTTGTGTTTACATACATATTCCAATTCATCCAAGTATGCGAAATTTAAAAAAAAACTGAGTGAACAATTTGTTACCAAGGAAGTAATAAATTCAAGAATTTTATTGCTTTAGTATATGTTTTTGCCATAATTTTTAATTTTATAATATTAAAGTACCCCAGGGATTTCAGCGGAATTGTTGACAGTCGTTTTTACCTTCTACGCTGTTGTTTGAGAACCGTCAAATTCTCGGTAAACTTACATTTCCATTTGCGTAACTTGTGTTTACCTATATACTATATTTATTGTTATACATATTCCAATTCATCCAAGTGTGCGAAATTTAAAAAAAACTGAGTGAACAATTTGTTACCAAGGAAGTAATAAATTCAAGAATTTTATTGCTTTAGTATATGTTTTTGCCATAATTTTTAGAGACCCTTGGATGAATTGTGCAATAGTGACCGGTGGAACAGTTTAAACAAACTGACGTGAGAAGCTATTTTTGTGTAGCTAAATGTTTGGATCACATCGTTTAAAAGGCCAGACATTAAAAATGTCTACAAAATTACGAAAATAAGTTTTATCTATTTTAATACAACTACACCGAACAAAGACAACATCTTACATTACGATCATGATTTTGACAATGACACTCTAATAAAAGCATAGTAGATGCACTCTAGTTGTGCTCAATTTGAATAAACGGAGTATGAGACAGTTTTATTCTACAGGTACTGCATTTTAATAACTTCATGCAAGAAATTGGATATCGTATTAGGATATGAGTACTTTTTAAAAAGAAATGTTTGTATTTGTACCTTAATGTTAAAAACGCATATTTTCTTAGCTATATGCTATAATAAGCTAACATAACAGCAGCGTCGTAATAATGAACGTCTTGTATTGACAAATATCTAAGTATGCAATTCCGTAGAATCTGAAGTCAATTTATTAATTTGATTTCGACACATGTTATCATTACCATATATATTGCATATTTACTTCAGCTGCTTCTTTTTGCAAGGGAAAGTGAAGAAACTTTCGTACTGCATTACGTGGAAAAAGTGCTTGACGCAACAAGAATGATTGCAGTATTAAGTGTAAGACGAAGGAAACTGGGAAATGGCAAATTTTATGTGCTTTCTATTTAGTAGATGGTAACACGCTGCCAAGTAGATATAGACAACTCCTCTCAAGAGAGGATTAATTATGCCTAGGGTAGACGTGAAAGAAACGGAAAGAACAACAAAAAAAGAACACCAGCTTAGAGACAAAAGATGCTGCTAAGAATATGGTAATGAAATCGACTACGTTCCCCCTACGCTTCAGGTAGCGTTGTTGTACCTTACAGTAGTATAACTGCATATATGCCATGACAAATGAAGGTGTCAGAGGTGTCATATAAAAAGTAGACATTTTTACGATAACGACATGAATAAAATACCGTGTGACGAGTTAACAACCCAGTAGTATTTTGGAGTTCCAACGAAAATATTTAAAGTTGAATACGCGCATCCCTTCCGGTAATAATGTTCTCCTACTAACAACAACAGCTAGTAAGATACAACATGGTCGTATTCGTATAATCTGCTTTTCTTTCCTGTCCTTGTAATTGCAATGTCTATCACGACGGGGAAAAGCAAAGACCATGTCGAGATGGAGTACAATTTAAGAAGTTTTTGAAGAGTTTGACATTTTGGGTAAGAACCGAAAAACTAGTTTTTGTTGGCAAAGAAAATAACAGGTACTAAATGGAGCATAATGTAATATGTCATGTGAAACTCACAATCAGAAACAACAGAGCGTAGTCAAGCCAAGGGAAGGTAATACGAAATGGATGTATGCCTGTACCAAGGTAAACAGGGAGCATTTAATAGGCAACTGGAAAGCACATATGCTACCTGGGTACATGTTGCAACTTACGTCATGTATATAACAACTCCATTATTAGAAATAACAGTGAAAAGTTTTTTAATGAGTTTGTTTCCCATGAAAGTTTTTTTTCGTGGGGGAAGCAGTCCGGATTATATTTTTCGCTGGGCTGACGCCGTCTCCGCAAGGAGAAAAAAAATTCGATAAGAATAAAAGAGCGTGGAATTCCAAAATATTGCGGAAAGCAGGAATATCTTATGCACCGCTACTGGCAAATGTAAAGAATACACCAGAAATAAAATATGGGATGCTTTCCTTCAATTTTGGTAACAATGGCGGTGTAAAGAAAAGAGCTGGTCGGTTTGACACGGTGGTAGGTGTATGTACGAGTGTCCCTGGAGGTTATTCTGCCAACTTGCCCTGGAACGAGATAAGAAATAGATAAAGAAAAGGAAACTACATGCTGCTTGTCTACTATTCTTGGGGCTCTTTGCGGCATGAATTATTAATACCGTCTTCAAATAGTGGATGCGATATGTTTCATCGTCAATAAAACGGCGTGGTATTCAAGGAGAACATTGATTTGTAGCGCTGCTGAGTGCGGGCATCTAAAAATTTACGATATCGATCTCAGGAAGAAAGAGAGAGAGAAAGAGAGAGAGAGAGATCGACAGTCTGAAAATGGGGAGGAAGGACAAAACGGTAGAATTGCTCCTAAATATAATGCACAGTCCAGGTTGTACGCCCATGGAAAATCTATTGATCGGTGACAACACTGATGTATGGTTATAGCAATTTCATCTTTCTAGTGTGTAGTCTACATTATGGCGATGCGCTCAAGTGGCATTAATTTGAGGCTGTCCCTGCCACTTGTTACTTTTTTCGGTGTAGTGCGGGTCTCCTCTAAACTGGTGTTTGGAAAGATAGTTTTTTTATAGGAAAGGAAATACGTAAATATGGGGTGTAGTTACCTTGTGTAATATACTGCTTGCGACTATTGGACCGGTCACTGGAAGTTGAGGACGTAAGGAGTAAAACCGGAATATATTTGCAAGTGAGTTTGAGCAGAAAAACAAGATCCCCTACTCCATGTCTCGAATACTCGAATTTATCTAGCAACCGCTGAATTTAGGAAAATCCAGCGTTACCCATTTGCTCTGACGACGAAAATGACGATCCACTCTAGAAATAAGTTTTTGGGCTGACTGGGTTATTAGTATTGTACAGAAAACGTTTCCAAAGTTTACAGTGAATACACTTTAGATTTACCAGGAGTCCTTTGTCCGTTTTTTGTAAATTTGGATCGCGACATGTGTACATGGAAATTGGAGATCAAACCCACTGGACAGAAGAACATTTGAAGAAATAAATATCTCTTGCTTTATAAAAAGAAATCCACTTCTTGCTTTGTACTGATTTCGTACAAGTTATCTTACCAGCGTAATATCATTTTTTATCTTACAAGCAATAGATAGTAAATATCTTACTATTTTTACCAGGGTGAAAGCAAGCGTTTGAATAGTTTTGAGTGGAGTAACTTTCATCGTATAAAGCATATGAGCCAATAAGAAACGTTCGAAACATTCTTGTATTATTTGCAGCTATCTGTCGAAGACACGCTAGAAACTTCTTTCTTCTTTTATTTGATTATTTTTGTTTCATTTCCATGGTAACAATTAATCATTTCAGGTATGTCTGATTTACGAAACGTTGCCCAACGACCCAGGTCGCCATCTTGCCCTCTTATTGTGATCGTAAAACGGAAAACCAAAGAACTACCTTATCGACGTCAAGGTAGTAGCAAAATAAGAGAGGGGATATTACTAGCGAGTATCCCTGTTGTGAACAAATATTTCTTTGTATTTTGTTACACTGTCAGAGTTTTTATTACCAACACAACCGACAATCTGCCAATTAACTCCGCGTTCACTCATTTACCCTCCAAATATAAAACATTAATGACGTAAACAAAGAGCTTATTTCGGTTATTATCCATCTGCGAATTCACTGCCATCCAAATTTAAAATATTTAGCAGTTTTTACTCTCTGGTTCCCTGAGAACAAGAATTTGAAGAGGAACAGTTCCGAGAAAATAAAACTATTACAAATTTTACATAAGAAACGACAAAAGTATGCCTACATGGTTTATTTTTAAAATTACACAATAGAAACTAGAAACTATCCTCAGCATTTCTTTCTTCTGTATCAATATCTTCTTTTCTGACGACACGTAATTGATTCCCTATGGTTTTGACAGTTCAAAAATTAATCAAAGCCTGACTTCAAAGAAAATATGTTATTGTAACGTTGTTCCAAAATCTGACAGGGTTCATTACGCTCCCATTTGCCCTTAAAATGAATTTTTGTCTACCTCTCCATATTTCCCTGCCTTTGACTGTACAAAACCCCTGTTTCCTTTTATCATCATCCTTGTAACTAAGAGTGAAATAGAAAGTAAATATTTTATTTGACTTAACCTCACATTTTCTGTTGTTTAAGTTGTAAAAAGTTGAAGCAGCTCGGTACGAGGGAAAACTCATCAAGAAATAAAATAGGCAAGCGACTACCCGATTTGGGAAGACTTTCTCTTTTCATGTATACAACATTATAAAGGACTCTTTTACATTTATTGCTGCTGTCATCATCATTTTTCGCTTCAAGAGTTGCTCTCTTGAGAATTGTGGAGCACACACACACTGTACTGGTTAGCGGGATTTTAATGGCAAGAAAGTAGAGAAAAAATATTGAAGAGTTTTGTCGTTGTCATTCAACGTAAATGGGAGAAAGCATGTCCCACACAAGTGCGAGGGCTTTTAGTAGATAAGTGTAAAAGATGGGATTGGGGAGAGATACCTATGTATTTTGAGACAAAAAGGTACTTGACCGGTTTTTTTGCGAGAAAGTTCATCATCAAACGACAAAGCTTTCTAAAAACGGTGTATAAACACACCCACACAGAGGCACAGGAAATATATAATAAAAAATGTACATTAGTAGTTCAGCACAACATGTTTTGTTTCAGAAAAGCAATTTGACAGTCACATTTTTTTATTTCCAAAAGTAGCGCAACCAAGTGATGACATTCTGAATCATGCGAAGATACAGAAGCTGTGTTCACCACCATTTCAAAAATAGGGGACTGACAAGCGGACGGACATCATAATGATTGTGTTCATAAAATAGTCACCCGATACGTTATAAAATTAATGTGATATTGATATTGAAATAATAATCAGCTTGATGGACGCTGACCTTGGAGTGTTTCGCTACTTTGTCAATGACGTTCAATTTGGCAGTTTGCATCTTTGCCTGTTCCAGAATAACGGAAATATACTTTGTGTATACGACAGAATATAAAAAAACAAAATTTGTATTTAATTACGTTGAAACTGTCTTGTTTCCATTTCTCGTCATTTCACCATGTTCTCTGCAAGTTAAAACGGATAAAAATTGGGGAACCAGTTCTTTGTTGTGGAGCTGTGTCAACCAGATAGATCCAGGTATGATACCCTCATCCGTATTTTGAGTTGTTACTACATTAATGGGATGTATACATTTTCAAAACAGTTTCGAGTTGTTCTGGTTGTTTCCCAAATTGGGTGCTCCTATTGACCATCGTGAAAAAGGAGACTTTTATATGCTACTTGATATAAAACACTCTGTTTCTCTCCTCTCTCTCTCGTCACTGTCATTTTGATTATCCTGCCTCACCAGTATAAAACACAGCACGACTGTTTCTGACTTGTCACGCACGCCGAACCCGTTGTATTTTTACGTGACACAGTGTCAAAAACTTCTGGAAAGGAAATGAATCTAGCAGGAGTCCTACAGAAGATTTTTTTCTCTCTATTTTACAGCATCTCCAAAAGTGACAACGAAACAGCAGTATCCTACCCTTCTTACCTAGCAACCTACGTCATAAAATGATACAATAGAAGGAAATGGAAGGCCATTTCTTATGGAAACATGATTCACAAATGTAGGAAAAGTGGAAAGAGTGATACAAAAGGAAACTTTTGCAAGTGTGAGGCTTATACTAAAGCATTCGTGGAAAGTCGGGCTACAAATTTGATGCTCGCATAACTTCTGAACAGAGGTACATTAAAATATGGAAACACTTACGACACCTTCCTTGCAAATTTTCGGAATTCGAAGTTGTGTCTTAAGTCTTCAGGGTGCACTCTGTTGAAGTGCTTGCAAAATGAATTATTCATACAGCATAAATTTAGCATTAAGTACGAAGGAAAATATTCCTGAAACCAAATTAGAGACAGGACGTCCTAAACCAATATACAGACGATCACTACCATGCATCTATCTTCCAAATTACGCAAGCACAGACCAGTTGGAAAAACCGTGTAAGCGTGGCAGGTACTTCAATCCTTCTAGTAGATATAATGCAGTCCCTCACGTTTGAACGCCGGGCTGATGGTAGTGACAACAAAATAAGTAAAGTTTCTTGCCCAAAATTGTAGTACGGAAAATGGAGAATAGTATACACATAAATAAGATGGTTGGTACGTAATGAAAAGCGCGGGAGCGATACTAACAGACAGAGAGCACAGTCTTTGGCAAAAAAATCCGCTGTTAGAAATCAATTATTGAGAGACGTCCTGTTTTCAAAATACATCATAAATGTGATTTGCTCAAGTTCAGTTACTATCTTCCGGATGTGCGCTTCAAGGACAAAGTAAAGTTTTGTCCCCCCGCAGCATCATTTATAGCAGCGCGCCATTAGATTTTCCAATTTTACATGTAAAATTGGTTCTAATCAGGCATAACATTAAATATATGTCGCCAGCGTCTTCCCGGCAGGGGAGATTGATAGTATTTGGGTGACAAACGATGTGCAGGTATACCAGCAATCTATCAAAGAAGCATGCATGTTCAGGTAATTTATACTTGGGCATGACAGCTGTTCCAATGAAGCGAAATAGCAGGAAAATGGATTTTGCACATGCTTTACGAATCGTGCAGTACGTCAATTACAATGACTTTCATGTAATAACATGTTTCCTGTAGTATTTTGAACGTAGTATTCAATGATATTTAACACTTTTGCACAAAGTTCCTCCATCGTGCTGCAAACTCAAGGGTAAGTTTGTAGACCCGACTTTCCACGAAAGCTTTACGCTACGGTAATTTTTAAGGGAGACTTCTTGCTTTTGAGTTTGAGAGTGTGTGTCGAGTCGTCAGAGAAATGGAAATGAGAACGTGTCGGTGAAAAAAAGAAGGAGCGTAGCGAAGTGGTGTTATTAGCGGGAGCAGCAGTAGTGGTAGTGGTACTAGAAGTAGTAGTGAGTAATATAGTAGCACACATGCTAAAAGGAATCTTGAACGAAAAATATATTGATTTTTCCTCCTGAGTTTCGCTTTCTCCAAAGAACACTAAACAAAATTAGAATATTATTAGAATGCAGTATGCACGAAGGATTTTGAGATTGGAGTGGAATAAGGGACAGATTGGAAAACGACTAAGAAGTACTCTGGGTATAGGGGAGTTTAAACGAAGAGAACATTTTTACATTTTTTATGTTTATAGAATGTCATAGTCGGAGTAAAATTAGATCCGTCCGCTTATTTCCTCACAGGAAAGCGAGAGAAAGAGACTATGAAGCTGTACTGGTCAATGTAATTATAGAATAGATCCGTTAGTTCATATAAGGCAAGTATGATGGCCAGTATTAGATTTCTCTCTAAAATGGAGGGCGTGTACCGGGTAATACCATAATAAAAAATCAGTATGTTCGCTTAACCTTCCTCCAAGCACCTTTTTTTATGCTGGATACGATTTCTATTGTCATTTTTCGTGTAATATCCACCGCCTTGGACATTTATTGAGATTTACGGTTAAAATGCATTAGGGAGTTAGAATGAAAAACAGGTCCCGATTCTTATCCACTCCTCGAGAAAGTATCGTTTATTTTGTAAATCGGTGACCTTCCTTTTACTCTACAGCATATCATTATAGAATAGATTTCGACATGTTTTGTGGCTATTTGTCTGCTCTTGAAAGTGTGTGTAAACCAGTCACTCTGAACGGCCGGTTGTGTTGGATGAAAAGAGAAAGTACGATTTCTGTCATTACATTTCATTGCTGTAGTTTCCCTTTCTACATTCTAAAGAAACTACTGCAATGGTGGTAGTTAACTTTTCATGAGGTAGAAGGCTATATATAATCTGGAGAAACGAGTATTGATTTTCAGAACAGTTTATCTCGCTTCCTCCCAAAACTAGAGTACAACAAACAAAACCACGACGGCGTGTGTAACCGCTACCGGGGCTATTATAAAAGCGATTGCGTTTTCCTGAAATGGAGCGGAGAACACAGGATACTAGTCAATAATTACAGCGAGGCTTTATTGGAATGCGATTACTATTTGGGGGCAAATGCGGGACTGTTTGGAGGCCTAAAAGATGCGGCATGGTCAGGGTTTCGATTTGTTCCAGAGAACTTGGTTTGTGCAAGAGAAAAGGCTAATCAGGATCTATCTCTGCAGGAAAATGCAGGCTGCTCGAATATTGCAAGTTGTCAATGAAAAAGTGAACCCGAGGAAACAAGCGATAATTTGTTGAATTAATGGCAAATGAGCATGTTGACAGAACGGAAATGGTAAATGGAAGAATGCCGTGCTTTGGGGCTATATTGGACAGCATTTTACTACGAAGTCGTTACAAAGCGTGGAGAAGGGAAACAGGGGTGCGTTATGAAGCATTGCAGACGGCATTCAGAAGTGTGCCGCATGACCTATCTATGGTTGTTACTTTTGACTTGACATGTGTAGCGTTTCTTGAAATGGACGACGTACATTCTCTCGTGAAGATACTTGCTTCAGTAAACCCTAACAAGGTCCTTACATTCAACAAAATAATGGTGACTATTACTGTATCTATCGTCTTTAAAGAAACTAGAAGAGTTGCTGCGGACAATTTTTTTAAAATTTAAAACCTGACTTTGTTTAAAGAAAGCTAAGTATTATATTTTGCAACCCGGTATTTATGTCTTTGTTCTCGCCCTTTAATATTCATATACATGTAATACTCGACCCGAACAGGAGGTGGTCAATCTTCATTAATACTATTTATAGCCACGTGCTCAGTTCTTCTCTCGGGACACTTTTGTTTACAAAACCAATAAAGCATGTCATAATAGCTTAGCTTTACGCTAACGCCCACTTTGGTTTTAACTGCTACATCTTCTTACAAAACAAGGAAAATGAAAAATAAAATTGAAGCCCACAGATAGACACTTCTTTAACGTCACAAGGTACTTCACCAGGTAGCCCCAGAATATTATCCTTGTTGGTAGAGAAATACGTAAGAGAAGTGTCACCTAATATTTAAAACTATTTACTAATTTAATGACACATACTCTTTTATTAACAGAAGGCGTAGTTAAATACTTCGGAGAACTCAAGAAATGCTTTTCACAGAATACGAATTAACAAATAGTACACTATTTTACACAATTTTAGTGAGTATTAAATTACTAATTAAAATTGATAAGGGGACTGGCAAATAAAACATTTAATTCAATGCTTACTTTGCTACATTACTACACTACATTATTATTATCATCATGCGAATTCCTTCTGCTTCCTTCTTCCATGGTACATAACACTGTTTTTGCGTGAAGGCGCTTTATATTAAGGAATATATTTTGGTTTGGTTATATATATAAGGTACGGCGAACTGCTTCAGTTGCTTCTTCCCCCCCCCTGCCCTTATAGATAATTATACGTACCAAGTACCACGGAACTGTGTATATATACGTTACCCAATGATTTTATCACTTTTCCACGAAGGTCCACAAATTTTAATGCCATACTGTTGTTGTGGCTTGCTCTCTGAGCTTATCCAGCCATCCGTGCGGCCCGTGGTGTATCTAGGCGATTGTACATTACTTCGATTCTTAGGCAATGCACCAGTATCATTATAACAAATTAATAATTACCAACACTAAACGCACAAAACACATATTTTGAACCATACAATAATCATACCACACATGCATAACACACGTAAACCTATACGCTACGTTACCGTTATATATTTTTGTTGTGCGTGTATTCATCTTTCCAGAGGACCCACAACCATTTTTGTAACTTACTGAAGCATCAAGCCCGGTTCCTCCACAATACTGCTGAAATAAATTTTACTTAGCTTTCTCCTTTGCCAAGCAAGTTTTACCACGAAAGAGCTTACGATTGATCCAGGTAGCTAGACATATACAGCCGGAATTATATTAATGGTTAGTATGTAGAGAGTCGTTTTATCACAATATAAAGTTGAAATGGAGTTTTAATGAACAAAGGATGTATGTGTTCATAGTAATATTTATAGCGCTTGTATTGTATGCCTTGGCAGCATGTCATATATGGGTAATTGGATTTGGGTTACGTACCTGTATTATTTATTAGGCAAGAGCATTTCACTTACAAGGAAAGCTACTCCAGCCTACCTTGCCTACATTTCAAGCTTTGAATATAGCACCGTTAAAATACGTCGTTGCGCATGTAATGCAAAACATAAAAGTTTCAAAAGGGTCATTTTCATAATGAAAGTAAGAAATGCAGTACTTTGTATTCAATGTAGAGATACACGTTGCCATGTTAAACGTGGTTTTAGCATAAATGCAACGTTGTGAACAAAGTTGCAATTTTAACAACGGAAAACTTAAAACGACCTTTAAGAAACCCTTCCTTGTTAGTATTCCTTTCCCCCTCTCCACCCTCTCGTATACTTGTTCATTCACACACCAATGTTCTGTGGCACTCATAATGAAGATAACATACACCTGTGATCTATAAAACAAAGATTGTTTCTCTCCCGTCACGTGCAGTAATCCTCCTTATAGTGGATTCGGAAACAAAAGCAAGCCAAACTCTTTTTGACTTTGGGAGAAAGCTCCCTAATCTCGTCAAGTATTAAACTTTACTCCTATTTCACTTTTAATTATGCCGTGAACGATAAAATGTACAAAAATATACATACATGTACTTATACTATTACCGGTATTCACTAGTTCGTGCCTTACACTCTTTTTGAAAATGTTCCCCAAAAACAGTTTAGTTCATCATCATCTTCCCCAACAGGCGGTGGGAAGGGACACATTTAAAATATGCCCGTGGAACCAATATAAGGCCTTTGCTGCTTCTAAAAATTGCACAACCCTCATCTAGAATTTATTGAGTTGTCTAGATTTTTCTGTTTTATGCTTGTATCGGATATCTGCAACCGCGTGTTAGCTGCAGCTGTTTGACAGCATGAAATCTGCCAAACTTTTGCCAGAAACTCATAAAATGTTGTTGGTACTAGAAAAAGTGTTGAAACTTGCTAAAAGAGAAAGTTATTGCTAGGAAAGTCTCCCCTTGTTAAAGCATCTTCTTGCTATATGCTCGTTGGGAAAGCATGAGCTGCTTTAAAGTGAAAGTTTTTTGTGAAGCCATTTCTGCCACAGCTGCCAAGCCGTTCTAATTTATGTTCAGTTTATTTGTTGCTGTCACCGAAGAAACTTTGCTCGTTTAAGTTGACGTGATTAAAATGGCATTTGCCTGCTCGACTGGTTAAACAAGGATCATAAATAATAAATAAAAAGAATGTTTCTTGGCGCGCGAAATAGATTTAGTTTTTTTGGTTCAGCAAGCTTGTTTGCGCCCTGAAGTTGCCAGCGTAGCGATTTTCTTAACAAGCAACAACTAACCAAGATAAATGGGAAATTGAGCAACCGTAATATACCTACTTTGTCAGTTTATCGGAGTTCCTTGGTGGAAAGTTCATATGTCTATGTGGATATTTTGATCCAGTTATTTTTTGTAAAATTCATATCTACAATTGCTCAAGCGTGTATTCAAAGAATAACTGTATTATGATATTGGTATGAAGATAATTGCTTGTTAAATTATCATGCATCAATAGACGATCTTTTACGGACAGAATAACGTTTAAAAAAGCAAGAGGCTGTTTTTGAACAAAATTACATTGTTAAGCGACGAAGCTGCTTTATGTTTCCATGTCGGTGTCCGTCTGTCCGTGTGTCCTCAAAACCAATTAACTATTTTGGGCGAAACTCGGTATGTTACTGTGCATTTTTACAACCAATTGGTTGTTTTCACTGTATGTAGGCAGTGTACAGGACGGTGCGGCAGGGTCAGAGCTAGTCAGTCATTTTTGTAATCGATTATGCGTAAGAAGCAAATTAAATTTAAAGAATGATAATGATACCTTAAAGCATTCAAATAAAGTTGTGAAAAGGACAATTAATTTCAAAGACTTGATATGTCATCCTGACTTTTTTTATGTGTTATGACTCTGTGTTCATGGCGTATTTATATTAGTGAAGGGTAGTGCAGGGCTTTCGTAGTGGAATAACGCCTTAAATGTCCAGTTACCAATTTTACCCAAAGCATAAACATAAGGAGAACGGAGCTAATTTAACTGACAATGATTTTTTGTTGACTTGTTGTTCCAGGGTTGGATGGGATAAAAGAAGAGTTCTAGAACAGAAGGTGCGAAGTGAGGAAGAAACTTGATAAGAAAGGAGCACTTACTGAAAGATAATATTCACATCATTACACGGTTTCGTATGATATGACGGAGTAATCAGAAGACGACGCAATGTATCCTTGTAAATAGTATTGTGAACACGGTTAGACACGAGAACACCTAGACATAAATTCGACACCATGCCCAGCTTTAAAGATGTCTGTGAAAGTGGATCACCACCCCCGGATCAGTTGACATCATTGACATACTCTCAAATTTCTGTGCTCTGATTTTAGTGCAAGTGGCGATTTTTGGGGGTTGTTAAAGCCCGTTTTCATATAACATTTAAAATAAACATAAAAAGGACCTTTCACCAGGAATACTATTAAATCTTTCATAGTTTTTAAGACGGAACTATTTTCAATTGGAACGAAAAAAAACTCATTAAATGCATTATCCTAGTTTACACGTGTCGTCGGAAGCCAACCGTTGCTTGTTGTTATATCGGAAGGCATTATTTACCATTCGACTGGTATAGTATTCCAAAGGTGTAATTACAAAAAAGATCAATCATATAATGGATCAAGCCCCACACAGTCCAAAGAGTCCACGGTTTACAGATACTCGTAAGTAAAATTTTATAT
>JAHZNE010004085.1:0-21615 GCA_027744055.1 Callyntrura sp. NNG-2020
CCTCACAATACAATATGTCTCTTATATTGTATATTTACATAAACCTAACCGTTTACAAATAAATATATTATTACAAATTTTTACTAATGTATAACAGTTCGACAATATTATTACTTATTACTAAAGATGTTAACGATTCTCTGTTGAGGAACTTATTTAAAAGTTTAATGTACATTTAACTATGTAAATCCTCTGCTGAAAACTCACAAAGGTATGTCAGTATATTCGCTCTCGTCTATAAAGACGGTGTAACCCTCGCTGCAAGTATTCTTTTTCCACCGTTGTATCAACGATGTTCGTAATTCTGAAAATTTTGGTCGGATTTCAGGATCAAAATTCCAGCAGTGTGCCATAACGGTATAAATTTTGTTATCATTGCATTTTGGCTCTGGTAAACGCAATCCACCTTCAAGTCTGGTGACAAAGTTAATTTCCCATGATAATCCTGAATACGGTATATTCCCTAAAGTATACATTTCCCAGAGTGTTACGCCAAACGCCCAAACGTCCGTCTTTTCATTGAATATCATTCTGGAAAGGGATTCGGGAGCCATCCACCGCCATGGGAGAGGCTCCTGAGTACTTTTTACGTACAAGTTGTCATACATGTAACGTGACAATCCAAAATCAGAAATTTTGGCGGATTTTGCAGAATTCAAAAGAATGTTTCTGAGAGATAAGTCGCCATGAAATACCTAAAAATAAAATGTTAAAAAACAGTATTTCTTATTAGCATAGCATATTATTTAATTACTTTTGTGTGTGCTTACATTATGAGACGCCAAATGCTCCATCCCACTTGCTATTTCCACTGACCACTTGCGCAGGTCCTCAGCAAGGTCGTCATCCATGGTTTCCTTGTCGCCGCAAATTATGTCGTCGCTATTTTCTGTTCTATAGGTCTGTAGATATTTTTGAAGGCTACCCAGAGCGCAGTACTCCAAGAAAACGTACAATTCACCTCGTCGCAAATTTTGGGTATAAGCTCCCTCCAGTTTAATTATGTTCGGATGTCTCCCAACAGATGACAGAATTTGCAATTCAGACAGCAATGTCTTCATAACCTGTTTTCGGGTATCCTCGTAAATATTTGCTAAACTATCCTTCTTAACGACTTTAACAGCCACAGGAAAAATACCAGCTCCTCGAATGATGGAACCAAGACAAACCAAGCCAAACATTCCTGAACCCAACGCTTGCTCACTCTCTATGACAAAAAAACAATTAGAAAATGAAATCTTTAACATAAAATACTTCAGAATGGTTAAGATGTGCGATAATATGCTATCCAGTGACAGGCACACAACTTACTTATTCTAAACTCAGTTGGAGACAATTCATATCGATCTCTGTCATATTGCAGGACAACGCTCGATTGACTTCCCATTGATTCTCGAGGTTTGATAAAATTTAAAATTTCATCCTCTCTTAAAGAGCATCGTTTAGCGCGCAGACGATACACCAAAATCGGTACTAACACGCTGAGTACTAGTGCGTAAATCGCAGTTGGGATCAGAATTGCTAAAAGTGTATTGGAGCCACATTCGGGTTCACCGTTGTCAGTGGTAGTGGTAGTATTCCCAGCATCCACGTCATCCGCGACAGATGCTGGACTATCCGATTCACTTTCCGGTTTTGCCTCTTCAGAAGGAGGAGCTTCGGTTCCTGCAGGACTTTCTGTTTCTGTCGTTTTCTCCCCTGGTGCTGCACCCGTTTCAGAGTGATCAGCGTCTGCCGAATCGTCTTCTTGTGCATGACAACTATACAAACACAGCAACAAAACGAAAAAGTATCGAATTCTCATGATTTTCTGATTGTGTTTACTCCGATCGACAGTCAACTACAAAAACAACTTTGCAACTCGAAAAAGCTCAAATCCAACGTGTCCAAATGACGTTGATCCAAATCATAATATTGGACAGACAACAATTAACGAAGAAAACGGCATTACAAAACTCAATACTAAGAATCCAATCCTGGACATACAACAGATTTTGCGTCACCACATGCTGCAGTCATGCATTCACTCTAATTGTTCTTTTATCAAAATATTATCAAAGTCTTTCTTTCCTTGCTACAAATGTAAGGGTCAAAACTAACTTCCTACACTAAATGTAAATAAAATTCCCCATCAATGTCAACACTGATGCTTATTGATATTGCCGTACTTAACGTTATTAATCTCGAGAAAACCTTCGAAGAGCTCTTTATTCTTCCTTTGTCCCATTTTCCATTTCAAACTTTGAAGTTAAATGTTTGAAACTTTCAGTAACTCTTCACTCTTCTCTAAAACCCAGACTTGTATCATAAATCGTGACGTGATGTTCCCACGTAGGCATTATACACGGATTTACAAAAATAAATGTTACACACGAGATACTATAACTAGGTTGACGCAAGTCCCCAGCAGCAGCAGCGAGATAGGATACCACAATTTCCGTCATAGTCATAAGCATTAAATTGTTAAATCCATCCAGATAAAATAGTCATTCGCTTTTTAAAATTACAATGAGGAATATCTTCGTGGTTTCATTTTTATACGAGTTATCCTCCTGCACTGTAAAAACTGTATTGACAGTACGCACATACTGCCCCGTGCTTGCTAAGCAGTACTCTGGATAAAATAGAAGCGAACGTTATTTACGGATTTACGGTTTCAAAGGAATTTGTTTATTGCTTTGCGTCTTCTTCAAAACAAACAGCTATCGTATGTAATGTTACGATATTTACATGTACATGGAAATAAGCTCGAAGTGCATAGTTACATAATTGATCGTGGCTACAAAGAATATTTACAGTTTCACCATTACAGATTATGCTTTACACGCATTGCACTTTGAGGTTCGGAGTTACATGATATTATGCTACAGCCGTGCATAGCTTTTAAATGAAAAACTTTGCATCAAAACTAGCTCCTTGTTGTAACCACAAATGGGAAATCGAAGACAAGACAAGTTGACAAACACAAATGTACCATTTAAATGAAATAAATGGGATGGTAGAAATTATAAAACCCTTTGGACATTTTATTAACTTATGTTTTTATTTTCTTTTTGTAAGTGACCTGCATAGCAAGTGTATCCGATTGTACTGGCTTTCAAGAAATAATAGCTTTAATGCACGACGTATGCAAAGTCTTGCAAAAATATACATAATGATAACAATATTATAATTTCAGTGTAACAACATCGAGTATTAGTATTGATTTCCGTTTCCCAATTGAGCATAAGTGTGCATTATTTTAGATAAATTTGAAAATTCACTTTGCCATTAGTATAGTACTTGTCAGCAACAATGTTCTTCGCCCAAGCACGACACTCAATATTCCATATTTCCCCTGGTGGTATGTTAAACTGGAACATTAGAAATGGTGCTGCGTATCCAGGTTGATTGCGGTAGGGATAAAAATAACCAGGCAGACCCTGTAAGTCACCACTATACGTGATACCCGTGATACCCTCTTCCTTCTGATCTTTACCTCTTTTTTCGGAACAGGATATCCACACTGTTTTTAAAACTTGCAACTCATCGCCTAAATATTCCTTCACTTTTGATTTAATATGTTCCGCCAGATTTTTAGGCATTTTGCTATCCTCCAAATCCATTTCCAGCTTCCCATTATCGTAACTACCATTATCAGTGACACCGAATGGTTCTGGCTCCCAGTCGAAAATTTTGTTTAGTTTGACAAGTACGCAAGGAGTGCCACTCATGTACCCAAATTTGTTTTCTGCAGTACAAGGTCCCCGTGATGTACTGTCTAAGGGTAAGGGTACCCTACACACTGTTTGGTTGTCCGTGGAATCTCTCTTAGTTTGCAAGCTACAGTCCTCCACGTTAGAGTTGTTCTGCTTTTTCTCGTACAAATTTATAAATTTTGTCAACTCCTTTGACCAGTATGATTGATCAGAATTAGACACTACGATAGCGGCATAGTCGTGGTCTTCACCCATCGGTCTATAACCCATGCCGGGGTTTTCTCCAATGAGACCTTCGGACTGCTTCCATTTTGGCGCTCCTCCATCCTCAGGGTAGGTCAAAGTTGTGGCGAAGACTTGGTAACAAGTGTAGGAAAAGGCGGCAAGCAATGCAAAGAAGAAATGGTAAAAGACGGTTATCCTCAGCCACGATTTCCCCGTTCTACCCAATACTTTACGCTCGTCAGGATTGTAAATAAACCGCTTTATTTGCTCTTTTTGAACCTCCCATTTCTCCGGATTAGGTTTGAACTTATCCATTTTAGAAAGAGCACGACCTTGTTTCTGTCACTCTTAACGAATGAACGATGCCAAAATGTATATGACTCTTACTTTGTTGATGTGACAACAGCATAAAATTGGATTGTGTGCATGACCTCATCCCTTGACTAATACGATTACACAATTTAAGAGTTGGAATAGGAAAGAAGGAAGTAAAACCACAGCAGAGTGTAGATCTTCCCTAATATATGCGAATTATATGATTAAAAATTTGTGTTACAACAGCTTGGGTAATTTTGTTGTGTTGCTGTTTTGCAAATGATGATACTTTCTAATTAAGTGCATTGTTCCATCTGATGAAAGGAAGAGGTTCATACAGTTTCTGGAATTTTACTTACTAATGAGTTAAAGTCAAAATGTACCAAGTAAGCTCCTTTTCCTTATTTTTTGTACTACGTACGCAATTTATGTTGTCACTACTTGTCAGTAATCATGTTTCACATTTATGTAAACAAACAACACATTGATAAGTAATAGCTGGCCAATATAATATTGTTATACTAATTATTAATATATTTGCCATTTCAGATGGGATGAAGATAGTGGTAATTACTCAGTAATTAATAACTTCCGGTTCCTTTCTTCGCACAAATAATTATTTATGGTTATGGTTACTACTTTCTGGTTTTAGATCCCACAACGACACACAAATTGGAAACAGTGACGTTTATGTTGATGCTGTCAGTCATCATGACAGACAGAGTGAGACAGGAAGAGCGATCAGTCACGAAAGCATACCAGAATCATACAATTTAAAATTTAGGTACCTTTCAATCTGAAAATCATCATAATGAATTATAAATGTATCATTAACTCGCATCATTATTTTAATAAATATAAAGAATCACATGTACTCAAATTTTATTTACTATTTCTCATGTAAAATTAACTTTTGAGTCTGTCCATATACACAAAAATATTCTGAAATCAATAAGCATATTTCACCGAGAAAGCATCATTGTCTCAAACGAACAGGAAATTGAGTGCGCACCATTTTCAATCTATTGTCTAATTTCCCCTGCATAGCATATAATCAAATTATGTTGACAAAACGTTGCTGAAAACTGATAAGAGAAAAATTTTGTTTAAATAGACATCACTTTCGGCAAACAATTTTATTTGTTGGAAGCTGACCTTCCTACAAGTATGTTGTCCCAAAGAGATAAAACTTTTCTTTTCGGTCATTTTTGTGAAAATTGTTCATTGTAATAGGTTTTAAAGCACTGCCTAACTGGACTTATTGGACTAGATAACATCCAAAACGGTTGCTCTGTTCGAGAATCTATTCTGCCACTACAACTGTTGAGAGTGAAGATCTATTAGGGTGAGCCCAGCCATTGTTGACTATTTCGACGGGTGGTGCACAGCACACTTTTGGGGTTTTGGCGAGCGTTGACCAGTCTTCAAAATGTTCTCACAATGAATCGTCCTGCAAGCAGTGTTGAAAATGTTGATTCCTCTGAGGGTTCGAGATGCTCTGGGATTCTGGGATACAACTGAAAAAACGACTGGTTAGAAACGACGGTAGCTGGGATCCTTTGAATGAGTACACATTCTAATAAATTGTCTAAAGCGCTTTAATTAATAATGTAAATAAAAAGGAACAAAACTAAGTATAAACGTGGTTTTTATTCTTTTTAGAAGCTCCCAAAATCTTGCAGCGTCTTCTACGGCAGGGATGAAAACTGATGGAACTCAAGTTAACAATATACGATGCGGCAATGTGGCTCTGCAGTAGAAGTAAAGTGCAATGATTTGGGCCACTGGTTGAAACGAAAGGACTTTGCTCAGGTAGAAGTAGAATATGTTGAGTATTGATTATACGTTCTTTGATTCTTAGTAATTTATTTCCAATATTTGGTCTAGTTTGGTTTTTAAATAAATATTAATTTGTGGGGAAATATGAATTGATTCCTTTTCAGTCCATGAAACTATTGAGGCAGCAGGATGATGATGAGGATGACTCTGGTAGGAATCGGAAAACAGTAGACGTTGAGCCTCTTGGTGTTTTACCAACTCCCTGTTTGCCAGCGACCCTCTCATCTGAGAACGTTTCTGTGTCCATGAAAGAAGAGGATACTCAATTCTCGAAGGATACACCATCTACAGCGGCAACACTTTCCTCAGCTCCAGAAAACAGGGAACAATGCACTTTTATGAATGAATATTCCAACAGTACTATTGAGGGCGCTCCTTGCCAAAGTCGAGTCCTATCTACATTCCGCCAAGTCTATGAAGTGACCTGGACTTTTAAATGTGATAACTCCGTGGGAACCAGTAACAGTGTCATGCAAACTCAGGATCAACCTTCCTTTCCAGCCCCGGAACAGGTTTCTTCAAGCAGTACACAATCAGATATTTCTAATGACAAGGACGATTCTCCTGTTCCACGGAATCCTGATCATCAGCAACCGTCATCATCGAAGGAACTAAACATAGTTTTTGAAGCAGGCACGGCTAAGGAATCAGAAAAATCTACGGGAAGCCTTATCGAACAACCGCAACCAGCAAATCTGCAGATTCTTAAGGACATGGTAAATGCCATCGTTACTTCTACTAATTACTACATGGACGCTCAACTGAACATGGAATAAAAGCAGCAATTTCCCACCATCGTTGAAGAAATGCGTGAAATAATGAAATGCTTTTATCGATTTTTGCTGGTGTATGAAATTTTTAGAATGTCAGAATGTAACTTTTCCTTGTGAAAAAGTTGTTAGCGATTGAGAGTACTATATGATATTGAAGGACCGTACAAAATTAATCAAAATTTTAAGATTGTCCATGAACTTCGTACATGGAGTCTATTGATGGGTATTATGTAATGTAGTTATATATTTCATTTTCTGGGTATATTAACTAAAGAAACGGACGCTTTGATCAAACTGTAATTAAAGTATGGCCTAATTAAATAAATCTATCGTCTGCAATCCAAAGTTTTATGGGGCACCTGGTACTTTGTTTTATTTTTTTTAGTAAGATCAACTTTCTGAAAGGTTTGGAAAGGTCTCATCGTTCGTAGTTAACCATCATGCAGGAGAATATGGTATCTGTGCATAACCTTAATTGGTTAGTGAGATGTGCCAAAACCAAATTTTTCTTCATGCCGAGCGCGAATCAATAGCGTGCGCGCGTTTGCTATGCTATAAATATAACAATATAAATAAGTTGAATTTAAAGATTACACTGGATGGATGCGGCGTTGGCGGTTACATTTTCCTGTTCGATTTGAACGGTCTACACACTCGGATTCGCAATTTAATTCTGTATCAAGCGGATGGCCAATCCGAGAAAACGTTCAAATCGAGCATAACGTTTCGTCAATTCAACTTATCAGCCTCTAAAAAACGAACAAACGGTATTTGTAAGGAGTCTCAATTTGCCCCTACAAAAAGCACAACGTAAGGATCAAGGATGTCTTTTTATTCAAACTTCATTTAAAATTGGATCATGGCATGCATGAATTATATAATTAGCTATTTGTAATTACTGTTGGCAATGACACGATGAATACTTCAATGCGTTCGTATCATTATCGATGGAGGTAATAAATACAGATTTATATATACTTAAATATTATATGTGTAGATCCCTTTTTTGCAACTGCGCAGCTTTTCAGTTTCACTTGCCGGTATTTGCCACTTCGGTAATGCTTGTACCAAGGGTACCTGTGATCGAGTTCAAAACCGGGAACTTCGAATCTGCTGGCGCAGCTGAAACGGTGCTCCCCACCATATTACCCAATGTTTGAACCGCGGCACCTAGACCTGGATTAAGAGGACTATCCGCACCCTTCGTTGATGACGAGTTGGATTGCACCGAATCGTTTTGTAAGGCGAGGCCACTTAAACCCATAATGGGTGCTGCCTTTACACAATCGCCAAACAAGTGAAGAATGACGACAGAAAGTAAAAGTCGTCGAACGTAGACCCATTTCACCGTTGCTTGTTGGTTCATTTCTATACAGATTGAATTTGTCAAATAACTTGGTTAGCACAATCACTCTATTTACTTATTAAATTAGATGTATGTCATACTACAGTTTCTAAAGAGAGCAGTGTTTGTTAGGAAACGTACTAATTGTTTTCTGAAATGTGAATATCGTAGTAATGAACGTTAGTTTAACTGTTGTTGTGACAAGTTGTTTCTTTCTTGTTCAAACGTTTGCTAGATCAAACGGCAGTTTTCCACGACAAAATATGCTGCGGTAAAGTAATCGAATTAATTATGCCCAGTAAACAAAATTAAAACGAGGGCCATCGTTATATTTGCAAAATTTAAGTAATGTTGAATGTGTTATTTAGTATTATTATTATCAACATATACATATTACGATTTTATTGAGGAAGTTAAAATGTACGAGCCCATTTGTAACTTGCACTGAATGTGCACTTTAAGTAGTCATTTTTAATGAGATAAACGTGTGGCAAGGTATGGGTAAGTAATAACTTATATCGAAATTATTCCGATTGAAGACATTTTACAAGAATATAGCTGCACACACTACGAAAAATTTACCAATACCTTGAATTAACTGTTGGAAAGCGGTACACTTTGATGTGACATTAGAATTTGAATGACACGGCATTGTACGCAATTATTTGATGCTCTCTACACTTTTAATTTTGAATTTCGCTGGGGAGGAAAATGAAATCTCTGTCCTTATTATTTTGCATACGTATCATTCGTACAGTTTTACATGCATGTGTGCCGCCTATACGTCAGCCGCGATGCTGTTACTGTTAAAGGTGCATTTACTACGAAAATATGCATTCATATTGATTTTGCAATAGTTTTAATGTTTTTATAAATCTTGAATAGCAAAGAAACACATTTTGAAATAAAGTAAAATATAGAGTTTTGTGGATAGCAATACAATAGTTTTTTGGTTAGTTTATAGACGATTTATTCCTCCGTGGAATTTACAAGCTGAATGTACATGTATACCAGCCTAATTTTCTTTTTTATTATCTTTTTCAGGATGCTATTACAGTACTCGAGTATTATTGTTACTAGCGTTCCAAGTAAAATTCACAAGGAAACTACTCAACATTTATTATTAATGCATTATGGTGTTTTGAAAAATAAATTATTTATATATGGGCATCTACTCTTTTACGACTACTTTCGTCTTGAAGGAAGACGATCACCGATCATGCTATGACGAGTAAGAATTAATTTGCTAAAAATGACAAACTGACAATTTGACAATTTTTTCAAGTAGTCACTGTTGGTTACCAATACATTTAAATGGACGAATGTTTGCCAAGTTTTTCAACTTGTCAGACTTGTAATATTATGAAATGAGGTGTTGTGTGCGTACTAATTATATAGTGCATATAATTTAAGTTAGATTGTGTTATATAAAAAAATAAATGTCTTTCAAGTTTTTACTGTAGATATTATGAGAAGAAAGTTTTTAATTGTGCGTCTGACTTGCGTTTCGTTTAGATGTAAAATTTATAATTTTTATTATAACACTGCAGAGAAAATTTCTAGACGGTAAAATTACATAACTGCAGTATACTGCATTTTAGGCAGGATAATAATTTTTCCAAAATTGCATCATTCTGTTTCCGGTTAAAAAGGAGGTCCACTAGGTACGAATGCATTCTACAAAACCACCAACGAAATTAATAATAATAATACATTGATATTAATGAAGTGGACACAAAGCAAATGCAGTTTTGTTGTGCACACGTTTCACATTATTGCATATAAGTAAAAAGAGTTAAAATAAGTAAATGAAAAAACAACGTACTATTTTTTATATTGCAAATTCCCGCTCCGTTAGCACACTTACACCCAGGAGGAAAACAAGTTTCCAGCACACCCGACACGGTTAATCCTATACATAAAATGTGCGGAATCTCTTTGAACACAGGTATTTTCTCACTATGGTCTTCATCCGGAAATATTTTCATGTTTTCGGTGATAGTGTAGTTTTCTTCAATGTAAAGATTTTCATTTTGTATCTAAAAAATTAATAATTAAGGTCTGCTTTATTGTATTGTGAAACGAACATGCTGCTCTTTCATGAACAAAGGAAGAAAATTTTCCTCATGTCCCCAACGGAAATTTTCGCACGTCTAGTCTAATTTAGGTTTAATACAAACGATGCTTCACTTTTAGGGAAAAAACTTGTAATGAGGGAAGGTAATGAAAAAGAGCTTGGCATTTACTACTACGTATAAGGAATATATCATTTAACAATAAATCCAAGACACCCCTCTAACAAACTATACATACAGGCCATTGTAAACATTGTCATTATAGTGTTGAGCTAGAAAATGAACCACAATATAAAGATTTCTCATACACGTACTTCTTTAAATCCATGTCCTTTTCTATGTATAAAAAATCCAACTTGTTGTAAAAGCACTTTACAGGCAAAACTGGTGAATGTTCACTATGAAAGCTAAAAGAGCAGTACGGGGAACAGTACATGATATACAAAGAATACCCTCAGATTTGTGTAGCTCATGACACCTAGCCTACCTATATCTGCATAAGTTACGAAGACACTATGAATATTATGGTCGTAAAACATTGGAATTTTTCTTGGAAAAATGACAGGGGAACTGCCGACTACTTTTACCCTTGTCAAGTGCCAGTGACCATGCATAAACTTGCAATAAAATGCCCACCCACACTACATGCGATAGAATTTTGGTTGCCTCTCATCTCATACTGTCAGTGCAGTTAAGCTGCGTTTAAACTCTAGGTTTGTGCTCCAAACAAAGTGTACGATGTATACATAATTATACTTAGGTATGCATCGGTGGAATATGAATCCACAAAAAAGAAACTTCCTTAATAATGATCATTACAATGAATTGTACTACACAAAGAGTTGAGAACATGTTCTATTTATAATTATTTTTATCTGTTTATCGTAGAGTACATTGTATTGACTTTGTACACCCCTAAAACTTGGTTGTCACTTTATTACTAATTTTGTTGTATTGCTACAAACAGTGTATGAGAGTAGCAGCGACAAACTTGGAAGTTGCAAAAGATGTATAAACAAAATGTTTTGGATAAAATGCTCACTTGTGGAAACTGATAAAAATAACTGTCCTAACTCTTATATATGTTTAGTTTATACAGACAAAATGAAATTGAATTTATGATATTGACAGCTTAATACAAAATAATGCTTCCTATTAAAAGATTAATATTATCATTGTAATTTTCCAACCTGTCGAGATGCGTCAGTCTCAGTCGAGTTCCTGCACCAATTTCCACAACCAGGCTGAGGGCAGCATTTCATTTGACCTTCACACTCACAATCGGATATGCACTGATCAACACAACGAGCGCACCTAACGGTAAGTAAAGGTGGGGGACAAGTACCCGGTTTTTGGGAAGGCGCAATTTTTTCTTCGCAAGTAGATACCGTCTCGATAATCACAGTGGGTTCTTTGCACAAATACCCACAATTTTCTTGCCAGCAGCATTTTTGCTTTAAGGGGCACTCGCAATCTGATTTGCACGGATTCGGGGTCTTATCACAAGAAGTACTTTGGTTAGATGCTGGACACTCGCCAGGTTTAGAGAAAGGAGCTGAAATATTTTAAGAATCTTAGTGTGGACAACGTATAAATTCAGAATTATGTATCGGATACGTTCTAATAATAAAACTTACATCCCCATCCAGACTTTTGGTGTTGAATCGAAGATGCGGAGTCAACACTTCTACCGTAGTAGAATATCAGCAAAATTGCCACTGTGGCAGAAGGGGCGATGAAAGTGTTACCAGACAAACTAGCCATTTTAAATTTTTCCTTTGAGATTTTAAATGTCAATGTAACTTAATGTAGATTTTTTAAAACTTTATGGCGGGGTGGTTGTAGGCTGTAGATATGTTGGACTTGAACTGAAGACTGCAGAATAAAATTACAATTGGGAAACAGGTAACAAATGCGGCCTTTAAACACGTCTCTCCGTGTAATGAAATGAAGGGTAGAACAAAATACGTTCTTTCGGGTATAATAAAGGCAAGCTTTTTTGTTTCACACGTGATAACGAGTAATTTGTGCCAGTACCCCCAAAAAATCTAATAATACACGCGATGTGGTTATAGCCGGGGGTATAGATTAGGTTTGCATTGCATATTACTATTTGCCATTCTGTTGCAGTAAGTACCTTACATCCAGAAGGAAGGAGTTGCGACAAGCTTTAAAGCTATGGACCTGGACACGTCATATCAATGTATAATCCACTGATACCCATTTTAAAGAAACACTGTAAAACAGGTGGGATTTCTGTAATGCATAGTTTCGTTATCGACTTCTTGTAAAACAGGTAGTATCGTTTCTTGTAGACTGACAACATGGCATTTTAGACTACTGAAGCAACATTGGGGTGAAACGAGATTTAAGCCTTAGCAAGGACTATTATTTTTTGTATTCATTATTAGACACATTTGTAATTCAATTAACGTCAATTTTTATCGTAAATAATAGTAAGAATGCTAATTTTCAACGATTAGCAAAATATAAAACTCTAATAAGGTTTGAAGTAAAATCTGTACAATTTGTGTCTTCCTAACGTTGCGTTGCGCGTTGCCTTACTCACTCCTGTTTTACTGAGATTACATAAGTACATTGTTCCCTTCCCCTTCTTTCCTTGGTATTTCATCTGTTATGTATTAAATTATTAAGTAGACACAAGGGACCAGAGCAACTGGTACTTAATTTAAATTAGTCAACCCATGTTTGTTCGTCCTCTCATTTGTTTCAATAAGTATTTCTGGACTGATGCCACTGCATTTTATTTAGCAATTGGATAATGGTCACCGTTAGAAACCATTAAGACTTAAATTTTTTAAATCTAGTGTTAGTACATTATTGGAGAGTCCTTTGAATGATGATTCTTTTATTTTTTTTAAACATCAAACACCAAATTTTTGGTATTATTGGCTATTATGATGATAAAGAGCTTTGAACTTCTTTCTTTTCACAGTCTTGATGTAAATTATTTTCCATTCTTCTGAAAACTAAAATTATCAATCCAGATTTTATAGAACTTACAATCGCTGGATTTTAAAACGTTGTTTTAGACTGTCCAGTCCATTTCTTATCATTTCGTTCTTCCTAGCTTCTTAGCGGGTGAGAAAATCAATACTCGCTCAGTAAATGGTTTTATTTAATCTGCTAAAGAAATCGATAAAACTTAATATTAATTTCCGTCGTCAGGCAGTAGGGTTTGCGTTGCTCATTGCCATTGTACAGTTGCAAAACTATGCCCACTTATTTATTTAACTCTTACAAGTTAATACAGTTAACATCGAAGTAATGTACTAAAATTTCAATTAGGCTAGCTCTAGGGATTTTTAAAATTTAATTTACCTATAGATTCAACTCCACAGGAAACTCCGCCGATCCTAGCTGATATATAGTATTTTTTGAAAATTGCTCAATGCTAAAAACTGCAAAACAACAAACTAAAATGGAACTTCCTCGTTTATTTTACAAAAGTATAGCCTACCTTTTATTGAAAGCATTCATACTGCTTCGCTTTGTTGGACCAACTTCGTCATCCACAGATTTTAATCGGGATTACACCGGAGTTACGTTTCTGCCGTTTGTACTGTCAAAAAATGAAAGAGGATCGTTTGAGAATAAGTGGGATAGGAAAATATTCCATATTGCCTCCACTCGGGTTATGATGCGAGTAGTGGCAAACAAATTCTCTCGTCTGTTGACTTATGGAATGGGCGTCTCCAGGACCGGTGGGTTATATGTGCGCGGAAATAGTTTTAGTTCCCATGAGCAACAGAGCCAGTTGCATCTTGCTAATACGAGTACCTGATACAAAGATTGAAAGTTAAATGTTTAATTTAATTTTCTTCATCTAGGGCCGTACGTTTACAATGTATCCTACCATAACGATATTACTGTGGAGGGTTGTACAGCCGAAGCCGCAGCTACAGTTAACAAGGAAATGGGTTACAAGACGCTATCAATCCTACAAGGAGTTTGGAATATTCATGGAGCTTACTTGAAGTACGAAGTGTCGCTAGCTTTAGAAGCGACAGGGAAGGCACATCAAATTTTCCCTGGTACTGTAGAGGGTATAGGATACATGGATTACCTTAATGGTAATTCTAAAAATGATGCTAAAAGGACAACAGATTTTATTCGGATGGTGAGAAACTCCTCATTTCCCAAGCTACATGTTGGAGCATTGTGGAAATGTGACAAGTTAATGTGGGATCTAGAAGAAAAGCAGATCGGAAAACCGAACGACTTTGTCACATTTTTAAACGAATCCAACTTTATTATATGTAATCAGGATGGAGAGCTGAGTGCTAATTTTGAAAGTTTAACGAAACGGCTGTTGATCATTCGGGAACATTTTTTAAAAATAAATTCTCGCATACGTGTAATGGCGCGAATAAAATGGAAAACGGATAGATCACACACGTTGGAAGACTTGAAAAACTTTAGATCCTACTGGGAAGCGGTGGACAGTTGGGCTGCCATAAATAAGTTCCCGGTATATTTAGATGAAGCTATTGAAAATCCTTACCGATTGGCGGAAGGCGGATATGGATGGTGGAACTTAAGTGACAACGGGAAAATAGATAAGATTGAGGGGTACATTCAGCAAGTTCCGGGTACGATCAAACAATTTTGAATAAATTTCAAGATTTCATAAAATCACATTCATGCACATTAGTAAGTAAAACATTTAAATGCTAAAAATAGCATTAAGGCATTTTCTTTCCGTAGTTGTTCTAATTGGTAATTTACATAATGTGTTCAAACATAAATCAACCTGTGGATTTTATAACCAGATTTAAAATTGGTACTCATTTTGTGAACTTTTTTTCAGATCCCGATCGCATCAGTATCCTGGAACAAATTTTAATAATATGTGGAATCGTTTTGGCAGTAGTCGTTTTGATTTTTGGTTTGTATGTTTTATTTAAGTTGGTAAGAAAATGCTTCACTAAATCCCAAGTGTACATGTTGTCAAATGTTATTCTTGAGTTTGAAGAAGGATTAGAGGAGAAATCGCTCCCGGGAGAAAGTCACGGTATACCTTGTTACGAGGCTCTTAAGGCCCCGTATGATAAATCTTTGGAGATTTCAAATGAGCAGTTTACATTTGGTAAGTTTTCTTGTATAAAAGTTGTAGTTTTGAATAAATGCATCTCCAAATAAGCTTTCCATTGTCAAATCTATCAGACAAAGAGAGCATTTTTCAAGTTGGGCCAAGCTACTGCGTTCACACTGGGGAAATTTTATTGCCAGGGGAGCGTAAACCTATCTGGTTACGAATGTCACTTAAAAACTGTCACGTGAATGACATGAAAGAAATGCTGCATGAAATTAAAATATTGACATATTTACGAGGACATCCCAACATTATAGCGTTAAAAGGAGTCTGTACGAAGGAGCTCTATTGGGGGAAACTGTGGACAGCCCTTGAACTTTGCCCAGTGGGATCATTGGATAAATACCTACGAAGCGAATGGACATTCTCACAACTGCGCAACCTAAACGGGTGAGCAAATGTATTGGAAGTGTTTTACTTTATAAAATTAGGTATGATTATGTATAAAATAAATTGGAAGCAAATACACAAAATAATGTGGTGAAAACTATGAAAGTGACTATGGTAACGTTGACTTTAATGACCTGCATACCTAACCTAATGAAATGAGATTTTTCCACCATGGGTTACCCGCGTGGTTTTTTCAATGGAAGAACATTGTTTCTTAATGTTTAAAATGGTAATAGTTCAAAATTTAAACCCTAAACAGCGATCCAGAAAGCCATACAAGTCGAAATCGTGGAAATGGAGTTGGTTTCAATGCAACTATTTCAACACGCCAAATGATATGTTGGTCGTATCAAATTGCTATTGGAATGGAATATTTGAGTAAAAAATTAATCATCCACGGTAGTCTTGCAGCATGTAATATTCTTTTAACTTCAAGCAAAACGGCAAAAATTTCCGGATTTAATCTGAATCGTCAAATACGCGACTGCACCGAATTTATCAAAACGGGGAAGCGTCCGAACATGTGGCGTTGGTTGTCGATTGAGTCCCTGAAGAAATGCCAGTTTTCAGCCGGGAGTGATATATGGAGTTATGGCGTAACACTCTGGGAAATATTTTCAATGGGTATAAATAATACTATATTTACAAAAATAATTGATCCTTTTGACAAAGCACATTTAAAATTACAGCCGCATTTGATTCGGTTTTAACTTTACGTGTTTTGTAGGTGATACACCTTACACAGAGCTTGAATGGACAAGGGGATTCGCTAATGATTTGAAAAATGGGTTGCGGCTAAAACCTCCCTCGTATGGAATCCCAGGCATGTATGTTCGTTAGTAAATGAGATTAGCACTAGCAGGGCTATTGTGTTGTGATATCTGTGTTGCGTATAAACAACACTACTTTTATTTACAGTTATCAAGCACTATATGAATGTTGGATATTAGAGTCAAACCGACGACCTGACTTCACCAAGCTTAAACAACTTTTAAAACCCTTTCTGGACGAACGTATACATAATGCCATTGCGGAAGTGGATATTTCCTAAGAGGAGTAAATAGACTGTGAGATCAGCACCGTTGATCATGTCGATCCATCAGTAAAGCCCGATTTGATTATCTAGAGATTGTCATCTATACTTCACAATTCATTTCTACATATTTCGGACTGTCGGATGATTAAAACAAATGAGCTTGATATAAAAGAGAAAGGAGACTCTCATGCATAGTATATAGTGGGATATAAAGCCCATGTTATAGATTAGCGGATTACAATAGATACGGTGTCATTCATTGTAAAACTGCAAAATAGCTTGAATATTTTTCAAACGTTTTTTTCTCAAATTCNGTTTTTTTCTCAAATTCAACAAATCTTAGAGCACTTCAAGCAATCAATTACTGCTTTTTAATGTTTTTATGAGTCAAGGAGATACGGTAACCGCATAACAAATAAATCTGGAAACAGAATATTCCGAAGTCTCCGATCTCTTTTATAATAACATCATTTACTATAAAACTAAATTCATTCCCCCGATAACAACTTTTGTATTCCATTAAATGTCTCAAAAGTTCATTTTTGTCATGTCATATGCGTAAATTATCCTCACATGCTACTAACATAATCAATATAAAAATAAAATTTAAGAAATGTACAGGCTTTACTGCTAAAATACATTACATACCATTGCTTCCTATTAAGCGTTTGCGTTGATATGACAGAAAGTAAAAGTGTACTATCTCATTTAATGGTACTTCGAGAAATGTCTCTTAAATGAGGAACTTTCAAACTGACTTGGTGAAGGATTTGATTTTTTATTCGGTAGGATGGAATACTGGATATTAGAATCCATATCTTCCGAACCATAAAAAGCGCAGATTTGGTAGACAAGCCGGTTCTTTCTCCGTTTGCAGTTATGAGTTTCCATTCTCCCCATTACGCTAAAAATCGAACATGCTTATAATTGTCAAAAATACTAAATTGATGAGTTTAACAACATATTTACGGACATCAGACCTTACCAACCGCGACTACGAGTGAAGGTAAATATTTGACGCTAGTAAGTAGTTACGACATGGCATTCCATTGACTGTTTATGATAGCATGTATGTGCTATTAGAAATTAATACCGATATTACGCTCATGTTTTATTATGACTTACTAAAAATCGTCTAATTTCAGTATTTATCGCCTTGGAGTTATCAGATCGAATGGTAGGGTAGCCTGGTTCAAGGTCAGAAAGACACAACCTAAGAATATAAAATGTTTTATGTACTTTTTGCTTTAGCTATTTAATAAAAAAGCCATAATCATTTGGGTTTTCACATTTAAAATATTTGCTGGTTGGCAACGAGCACGGTTGGATCGATATTTATTCTTGGTAAGTAGTACGCTAAATTAGAAAAAAAGTAATCGTATAGCAACTAAGTATATACTTCGCTTAATTAACTTTCGGCAAGAGCGGTTGATAGTGTAGCATAGCATATATATAAATTGTAGACATAACCTGTTTATCTGAGAAGTTGTCAGTGCCCCATGCTCATACTTAATTATTGTAAAAATAGTTTCGTGTTTTGTGTTGTTCACGTCATAATAACATACCACCATCGTAACATGATCGAAAACACTGAAATATTTAATGAAGTGAACGAGCCCAAAAGCTTTGCTTTATGTTTGTATTTTCATGTCAAATTTAATATTGAAATTTGTATCTGTCGGATTGTGTCACAATGTCTTTAATCATTGTTATATTTTGTTATAAAGATTACACAGTCATATAAAATATAATGGTCTTGTATTCCAAAAATAATTGTTTTGTGATAATATCTAGTTTAGTGGCATTCTTGCAATTTTCCGTGGCATTTATGTTTACATCCTCAAATAATTTTGAAGAGTTCAAAGATTCTCCGGTCCGGACAGCATTACACCAGTTACAAAACCAGAACCGAGCATTTAAAAACTACGGGACACCTGACGTCTGGTCAAAATTAGACGAAATATTGGCGTCTTTACAAGTTAGCCAGTCTTACATAGTTTGGACTAACTACCAAGGAACTGAACTTAAGGAATCCAAATTTCCAATCGTGCTGCGAAGTCCTATACCTGTGGAAAACTCAAAACCGTTCAACCGAAATGGATTGGAAATTGTATGGACAACTGGGAAACCAGTAAATTGCAGCGGGACGTGCACTATCAACGACATTAAGTGTGAACCTTCTGTATTCTCTAGAAGCAAGAGAGCTGAATCTTGTTTTGAAGTTGACTTGAACTATGCTTTATTAGCGAAACCATGGAACCGAGTTATCCACATTCTTCTCTACATGCCCGACATCTTGTTAGGAATAAATGCTCGCGGTACAAAAATCTTCAACCGGATGAACACCAATGGACTAAAGGACAACGTCATCAACGACCACCTCGTTCGCAGCTCTGAAGTAAATTTAAATATTTTGGTGACATGGGAAGAATTCCAAAATTACACAGCCGATCTCCTACGAAAGTGGATGAAGACCACTATGGATTACGGTATATATGATCGCACGGTCCATCATGACATATTCTTGCATATTATAGCGTCTTCGAAAGCAAAGAGTGGGATAAAAGTTAGCGTGCTCAAACCGACACATGGTCGCCCAGGCTTGACTCATAGTAATATAGGAAGCACGAATTTTTCTGATGTGAGTATTTCGTCCTTGAAAAGGTTGTCATTCAACACATTGACTAGATATACACGTACGTTGTACAATAACCCATCTGCATTGCTAGTAAAGCACCTGCAGTTGTGTGAGAAACCGACAGACATACACCGACAAATGAAAACAGGTAAATACCACGACTCTGATTCTGACCGCTTTTATTATGTCATATATAGAATTCTGTTGTCGGCATTTGGGAATTCTTCGTATTATATATCTGCAAATCAAATTTGCGGTAGCGGGGGTCCCACCCCGCAAAAGAACCTTGGTAATGTAGACAGGGAAGATTTTTTGCTACATCCAACCTGGAGTTTTGATATTTCACCAAAATTTGAATTGCAAGTCACAAATCAACTTACATTTGATAATCCATTTAATAATTTAAGATTCATTACCTGCGGACGACGTGGCATTAGTACACTACCATTTCATGAATTTGTATCAGTGTATGATGCATACGTATGGATTGGTACGGGATTTTCCCTGATTTTTATGTCATTCGCCTTGTGCACTTCAAAATGGCTTACATTCTGGTACGGAAGTAACAAGTGCACTCGAAAAAGTCGATATAAATGGTTAGATAATACGCTGTGGCTTCTAAAGGTGCATTTAGAGCAGGCGGATAGATTTCCGATGAACGTCGAGAAAAATGCTGGAATTCGTTGGCTGCTGTCAGGATTTTTACTTACCAGTGTTGTATTAAGTAACGGCTACAGAAATGAAAATGTTTACAACATGATTTTGCCTAGATTGCCGTTGCTTTATGAAACGTTAGAGCAGCTCATCACAGATAATTTTACAATTTACAGTGGAGTAGCAAATGTACAAATTTATATGGGTCAAAGGTTTTCAAGAGACAAAGATTATATTGAAAAAAGTAAACATGCAGAAATGCATGTAAATAAGTTAATGATGCTTTCAGTTCAATCCGAGATTTTGCAAGCGAATAGAATGCTTAAAATGAAAACATCTAGTGAGATTCAAAGACTCCTCGAGGTTTCACAATTGCATCCACACGTAACACACAACCTACAAGATATTATCTCCGCAATGGCAACATCGCGTGTTTCTCAAAATGCGTCACCTCCAGAAAAAAATGATGGACTGGAACAGGAGGTGATGGTGATACAAAAATTTCAAAAGACAGAAGAAAACTTGTACACTGGCATTCTGACCACATGCAATCGTACCGCTTTTGTACTACCAGAAGCTAAATGCCAACAGGCTGCCGGTATTCTTAGGCGCTCAGGAATTTGGCATGGTTCAATAGGTGAAAAAGTATATACCAGGTTTTCCGTGAACTTGAAGGTTTACCATTACGTTTCTCCAGCTACTCTGTCTTTAATATCGTTTCTGAGAGAGTCTGGTATTGCTGACTGGTTAGCCGAAACTGACAACCACAGCAGGTCGGAGACATTATGTTACCAATACGTTTTCCTTCTATCCGGGAGCAGCTTCACTGAAGGGTAATGTACTTGTGTTGTTTGTGGTACTTCTTGGAGGACTTTTGATTGCTGGAGTTTATTTTATATTTGAGTTACGTAGATTAATCTTCAGAATTGTTTTTAGATTTCTGTTGGCCGCTGTGCTTTGTTTAAGACAAGGGGTTAGTAGAGTGATGATGCCATTGATCAGGGTTATTCAGGCATGTTGTGGAAGAATAAAATAGTATAGACAAGTCATATTGAATATAACATAAACTAATATCTATATTGTAACATTGTAAGATCGTATTACATATACATACATGGTAATAAAACATTATTATTGGGAGCATTCTATTATTATACACTACTAAATATATTTTAACTTGTTTAAATATTTTCATTCCCTTCATACTTATTCATCCATCCCTAACTAAACTGCACGATACCAATTGTAAATAGCTTTGGTTTTTTGGACCTCTGCAAAATTGGTACAACTTTTCCAGAAGCACTTCTTTAGCTACACATCTTTATGCTAAAATTTGGAATTGGTCCTCGATCTTTGAACTTGACATATACGAAACTCGTATACAGATGATGAAAATGTAATAAAACGGTGTAATCCACCTTGGTGAGAAACTACGAAGAGCATATCATATCAAACGAATGAACAGACAAATATAATAATTGCATAAAAAATCATCATTAAAACGTTTTCGT
>JAHZNE010004086.1:1153-13789 GCA_027744055.1 Callyntrura sp. NNG-2020
AATTGTGAAGACTATTGCGTGAGACTGTGCATAATGAGATATATTTTTATTAAGTTAACGTACTTAAACAGTGTCATATATGTAGATTAAGGAGATCCCAAGGGAAACATGAAAAATGCAAATTTAAGCCTCTCTTTCATGCCCTTTGGTGTTTGGTGACTAATGGCTCAACTAGGAAAGGAGGGTTGGGGAACGTTTCCAATACCACAACGACATTAGAGAGGGAACATCAATTGCTGTTATCATCGAGACACGATGGTTTCAGTTTCAGTCACTCGTCGAAACACTTCCACCAAAATACAGAACTTTTTGCACTTTTTTATGGTTAAGCCTAACGTATATACACTATCGTTTCAATTATAACGGATATTCTTGCCACATTTGCAAGTTTGGAAAAGGGTACTACGTAATGTATATATTTTATGTTTTCATCTTATCGTTAACTTCACTTCCTACGACATTAATGGCCATTAGTTCAATTTGTAGCGTCAATTATTAATGCAATAAACAAGATGAATTAAAGACATTTCTTGTTGAATATTTAATTAATTCTTTATTGAATTAACCTCAATTTCTTTATTACCGCCTACCGGTGAAAACATGTTTTTCATAGTCAGTCTAACTGATGCACGTGCACAACCACATTTCTGTCAAACCACCTACTTTAATGTCTAGTTATTACTATAATTTTATAGTTTTACGCCTTTTTGCTCATCGCATATAGCAGTAAAAATGGTTTTACGAGTTTCCCTCACATTTTCACACTGACATTTCAATACTGACCGACAATTTGTTTCCGAACGGAACTGCTGACTGTAAATCAGTTTTTGGCGAGTCTACTTAAAATATAGCTATTTTTCACGATATAAATTTCTCTGTCACAGTCAATATTGAACCGTAATGCTGCCAAGAGTGCCAAGTTGGCTAGAACGACACATGGATGGTTACTTCAAGAAAATTCACATGTTTCTTTAAATAGCCACAGTAATGATATAACCCGCAGTAAGGCTTGCGCCAAACGCACATTTGATGCAAATTAACAATTGATTATACATAACATAACTTCACTTTATATTTGCAAAAAAATACGACAGTTAAAAGGGCAAATCCAACTATAGTTTGGCAACACTGAAAAAACCAAAAGACTACACAACACACAGCTACAACAGAGTAGTAAAACAATCCTCTCTCCCTCTGCATATGTCACTGCAAAAGCCTTGATGTATCTTATTATCAGATGCAACAGCAACTGAATGAACTGCAAAAATGCACGAGGAGAGTGGTAACAACAATAAAATTCTTTCACTTGTGTTTTCGTAAGAGGACAAAGACATGTGTCCCATACACAGCACGACACATTTGATGGTTGCTGGTGCGTAAAAAAGTAACAGCAAGATGGGATACAACAACTACGTTATACTACCACTACATTATGCATACATCATCATGATCGGCAGGTTATGTGGATTTTTTAACTAGCGCACTCTGTTTATTGTCAATACCGCACCGCATCACTGGCTCAAATTTTCAGACTTTAGTCAGTCAGACTGCTGCTATATATATAAAAGTTATTGCCACGCTCAGAGCGAAATACATGTCGAAGTCTACCCTGGTGCACGTACGGACACACGATGCACGAGGACGAGTTCATAGGAGGAGGATGGCAGTAAACATAAACATCTGCAAAGAACAATCGCACTACAATCAGGTTTTTCAAGTTGCAAACTCTTGCCGATTACAACATGTTAGGGCCAGCGTCGTATTTTATATAAGGAGTACAATAAAGAATTTAGAATGACTCTGGCTATGTGCTGTTGGCTGTCAAGTCTGTGGCTTTGATTTGTTAACGTAGAACCAGAATAGTTCATTTGGTCGAGTATTCGAAACGGATAATATTATTAAATAGACGTCCCTTAAAATACAACATGAATGGAACAAGTCGACGTGTATTTCGTGCATGGATGTATATATTTGTCGTCGAATTCCTGAAATTCAGACTAGTAGTGTCGAATCTAGTACGGAGACTGACAAACATGTATGGAGAATGTATATTGCATGTGTGTGTGCATGTTTGTGAAATATGTGGATGATGAAGAGAGAAGAGTGGAACAAAATTTATGAAACCCTGCCGAATCGAGCAGATACGATACTTCGAGCTTGGTAGAGGGTTTCAAAGGAATGCATTACATGGCTCTGCTACTCTATTCTGTTGATTTTCTTGGTAAAAGATAAATCAATTTGCACAATGCATGCATGCACACACAGATACTAAACCACAAAAGCAAAATGTGTAATAATATCGTGGTGTATCATCTGTTTTTTAAATTGATAAGCAAGTACAAGGAAATGAAATATCTTCATTGCACACACACACACACACATGAATGTAAATGTAAGCTAACACGCTTATAAACTAAATTTCTGCTTGAATGTTACCATCTAGCGAAGTGCATGATTCGAAACATCTTGAAGATTACCAGGATACGTTTCTAATTCCTCCACAGCTAAGTAGCACTGCACTGTTGAAGGCAAGGAGAAATTGGTTAGTTGGGGATAAAGGTGAAATAGTTATACACGTAGTAACTTTCATATACGATAAGCCAATTTTGCACATCAGTACTACTCTGGCAATTTCGGGTCATCCGAAATGCCAATCATGAAGTTCAGTTTAGGGGAATCTCTGATAAACAAAACTGCCGATGTACAAACTGATTTTTGCTTGAGGTGCGTGGAACATTGAACTACCCGGTTCCGGATTTTGATATTTTTCAAATTTTAGGGGCTCTTTCAAGCAACTACTGAGAACTTTTGACTACAGTCGCAAATTGTTCTAGAAAGACGTCTTGTCCAATGTGGAATGGCTTCGATTTTCACATTTTTGCACTTTACACATTTTCCTACTGCTGTTAGTACACATTAAATGTTCACGTTTTTGACGTAATCAACTCCAGTTGGCATGAAATACTGGAACAGTTCAAGTAGCATACATATATCATCAAAAAGTAATGGAACCCCCTATTGATCCATCAACCGGAATCAACTTTTTCCAGGAGGGATATTGATGCCCAAAAATGACCAATTATATATATAATTTTCTTCGTATGACTCCTCCCAAGCTGAGTTTCCCTCACAAAAACATGGACTACAAGTAAGTTATATAGTGATAACGAGAACGGCCACGTTTACACACTTCTTCCACGAGATCTTCAGACAATGTTAAAAGAATTGCTCTTTCTGTTCAGTTGCAATACATGCTTGGTTGTTGCACTTCGTATCTATCCAGAGAATCTGCCTGTTACTTACTGCGTATTAAAGGAGAGGTATAGAGTAACTCGTTGTGAAGGTCTATGAATGATACAACACAACGCGTATCTTTATTCTTGAACGAGAGGTGTTAAAACAATGAATAAATATACAACAACGCAGTATAATTCAGCTTCGCATTTAGCCTTTTAATTTTCGGTGGTGGAGTTTCATTGATTTTAAATGTAATGAATGGTCTGCTTTATTAGTTAGCTTGGTGAATGCTAGGAGTCGTCCTTTTTATTACTGTGAAGGTATTCCAATTGCAGCGTGATATAAAACTAATTCCTGTGCGTGCGTGTAGCCTCATCATCAAAAATTCTCAGTGTATATATCTGAAAGTAAAATGTTTTTTTCCGCCTTCATGTCCACATTATACCATATTAATATTAGCGCTTGTCTCCATTATGTGTAAGTTTAAGTACAGAAACAGAATACTGCGCATTAGGTTTATTAAATATATAGATATATTATTATATATAAAATGATTTTTCCACTTTGTGGAGGCCAAACTACTTGTTTACCACACACATGCACATGGGCTTCTGTGTGTACAATTCGCTTGATAACTGGTCTCTGTTCTGCTCGTAATGTTGGGAGCACAAAAATACGCTGTGAATAATAACGAATAGAAAAGCATTTCGCGTTTTTTATGCAAGCAAGGATATGCAAGGCTACAAGGAATTATATAATACAGACAATAATACGATAGGAATGCAATAATATTAATACAAAATATGACTCCCTTGCTGCTGGTGAAGAGTTGGGCTGCGGTTCGGTGGTAATTATTATGGTGGGGTATTGGTCAAATGACAAAAACTATTAAATACGTTCATCAATTTTATGTTAGTCGTTATAAAGAAGTTCAACAGTGGATCATAATTGAATTCAATTTGATTCATCATAGTATGCTCCTGATTGTGTGGTATCGGCGGCGTATCGCATCCTACTCGATTTTTTGTTTAAAAGCCGTACAAATGTGGTTTTCTGAAGAATATTGAAAAGAAAATTGGAAGGGAAAATGAATACTTACAACAATCAATAGTAAAGGTATTATTATCATTGCTAAATTCTCCTTACACTTACACCTAGCTCATATACACCTATGGAAAATGAACAACTCATGTTTTATTGAATTTTCAAGAATTTTCTTGTATGAAATGTGAAAAATGCTAATATTTTAAGAGTATTTAAAGTTTTAATGCAAAACATTTTTCACACTGAATTCCAATGTACTATTTTAAATAGGGGTAGTTTTAGCTGATACACCTTAAGCTTACTCCGATTTTAAAAATATCAACACAAATAACATCTTAGGCATTCTGCGACCGCAACCTTGAAAAATGGGCTCATATTCTTATATTACACAATAATTTCTACTTGAAAATAAAATGGTTAGAATTGAAAACAAGTCATTAGATGAACATGGCTTGGCCTTAAGATCTTGAATATATACGTATCAATTATAATTTCCAAGTAAATGATTTTACAATAGAGAATATTCAACTTCAGCAAGGTCTGTTGAAGTCTATTAATTTTTTTTAAATACGAGACACACAATATCAAACGTACAACGTTCATTTTCCACGACTGTATATCAGAGTACGTACACATTACAACATTTGACTGAACGTGACAAAATATTATATAATTTGAGATAAAGCAAAAAGGTAGAACATTCATTGGACTTAAACCTATTCTGTGCACATGAAAGAACACCTTTTAGCTTATGAAACTTCACCTCCTTATTTGGCTTCATGCTACTTTTAGTATCGTGTGACTAATACAGTTGCACCCTCGACGGTTTTGGTTCTACTCTCAACTTGAATTGACAATAATATTGCAGTCCAAGGTGAAGAAACGTGAACCTCGAATTGTACAGTTGATATGAGGAATCATTTGCCAACCCCGTGTATATTCAGATCGGAAGATAAAAACCAATTTATATACTGATCTAAGTAGAAACTAACATACTGATGCCTGACTATGTTAATATAATCAGAATGGTATATATACCTGTTCTAATTGTCCAGTTGACACCGTATATTGTCAAGTGTCGTATTAGCAGTAAAATGTCAAGTGATGTTGATAATGACAATTAAATGGTGAGGTAGAGGTCCTGAATACACAATAATTTATACATAGTTCACCTACAATATACACGCCTCGGTTAAATGCCAAAGTCTACATAAGCCAGTAATCCTACGTTTCGTTTATGCAAATTATGTATTTATTTAACTTAAGATGTTACCCGTTATCTTGGAACTACTAAACCTTGGATTTTTAATCAGATTTAAAGGATATGCTACTTATACAGTTTTACATGCGGCTCAATCTCAATTTTAAAGTATAGACATTATGCTGCATATTTTATGCAATTAATTAGCAAAAGAAAATATTGTATTTAAAACATCTGGCAAACATAATATTTAACAATAATACGTAGGTATGTACACTGCTGCATATCAAATGTTATTTAATGTAACCACTGCAGTAAATAAAACCGCAACCATATTTCGGTGGCCAAGGTCAAAGGTTCTGATGAAAGAATTCTTAAGTACCGTTGTTACTGCTGTTATGTTGATGCCATCCCGCGAGTGGGCGTGTACTAATATGATAATGTTTAGGGGAAAGTCGGAACCAATATAGAGGCTTAAGTTAAATTAATAACACATGGGATTATAAAGTGTCGCTTCTAAAGGCGTGGTGGTGGAACAGCATGTTGGTATCTTGATCAAATGCGGCTGAAGACGTCATGTCATGTCGTAGTACGTAGTACTCTATTTCAGTGACAATTTCAATCAGTCATTCAGTATTTCAATGTTAGATTAAGGTGTCAATTTATTGTCCAGTCCAGAATGCATGTTTAGAGTTATCGTGTGAGTAATATTCCTTATCAATGCAAGCGGTTTGTCTTAGACTCCCTAAATTGGAATCAATTTTGTATTGCAGATTTAGGGAAAGTAAGTTCAAAATTTTACAGTCTGTGGTGATATATTTAGCAAAGCGCTATCATCAAATCACTCATGTTAATCAGAATCTTGAACATTACAAAAATAGCAGACATCTAAATTAATCATCCTGTAACCAAATAGTAACAAACCGCCGTTTCTGGAATATAAACTGTCTGCGGTATTACTTTCATTGTTACCGTAATATCAACGATTGACAACATTAAGTTTCAAGTACTTTACAGTTACTGTAAAAATTGTGATCACAGCAAACATGTTCAAAAAGTGACAACATGTCTCCGGTGACAAAACAGAAATTATGCAATGCACTCATAATGGATGTACACGTTAGTCTCGTAACGTAAGTAAATCATACCATTCATCTCGTTAATAATCAAAATCAAGATATAGCAAAAAGTCCTCATTCATTAAACGTCAATTAATCACTATATAGTGTTATTGCAAACTAATGGGTGTGATTCAATCGAATAATTATAGACTTAAATTAATTAACTTCATATGAATAATTTAGTGTAAAAGTTATATAATAAAACAACATAGGTAATAAATTGGTACAGGTAAATGCTTAATTTTTTTACGGTTCCAGAAAACAACAAATTATGCTGTTATAATTCAAATTCAACTTTACTGTCTTTAAATATAATCCTGACATTAGAGAAAGTTTTAATTATAATACTGCAAAATTAAATCCTTCTGCAAAAACATCCCACGGAATTTCCTCTCCTTCCCTGATTTCATTTTTCAAGCGTAGCCGCCCGGAAAGCAATCTCCATTTCCATTAAATTTAAAAGTGAATGTGCAACTCACAAGGGATTAGAACTGTGTGTAGTATTATAATGTGATCATCTTATCTACCGCGCAATGAACCAACTAGACTAAATCAACTCACAAATGCAGAAAACATTTTCCAATGGTGTATGCTACAAGATGACTTTTAAAAAATTCCGTTTACTTTAAAAATGCGCGCGCGTATAATACTACACACCCACATTGATGATGTTGATTAATGGTGAAAACAGATCCAAAACAAACTGCGGTTTACAATGCTCACAATGAGCATATCCACATAACAGTAGTCGCATCAAGACGCTGGCAAATCCAGTATTTTACCTTTATAACTGGATAGGTAGATTTTCCAGTAGGAGCAGTAATATTACATTTCTAGAAGAAAATTACAGTCGTAAATAGTTAAGAAGACCACATCAATTTTCTCTATCCAAAAAATAACCCGCGTAGAGAATCCTCTGTACAAAAACAACAAGAAACACAAAATACGTACCTCAAACCACTGTGAAAGCACAAAATAACCCACTACACTTTGGAGAAAACAAACCCACCCGACTCATTTTAGTTTTGCGTATTCAGACAAGACAAAGCATTATAACGACACCGTTAGTATTCAAATCACTATAAAACGTATGAATTATCTATCTGGTATCTTATTATACAATATATATATCTATGTATATATTGCAGTAGTAATGTTGAATGTGGAGAGTGAAATTACCGCTGGAAGCGAAAGTTGCTCTTCTCTTATATTGTTGGCATCCCTCGTCTTTCCCTTGTAGTGTAGTCTCAAAAACGTGTTTCCGCTATGATATCGTAATTGTTACTTTGTTACCAGGCTCGGTCTCTCATGGATTTCGTTTGAGCACAGAGAAGACGGGAGGGAGCGAGTAATAATGGTAGTGTGTGAAAGTGAGTAATTGTGTTGAGAAAGAGCTTCAGCTTACACTTTAGGAGTTGTATAAGAATAGTTGTACTCCAGTAAAATAAGAAGTGTGTATGGGGTTGCTTGTAATCATCTAAATTGCAGAGATTTTAAGTAAATTGTACTTTTTAGTTCAAACAGAATATTTTGGAAGGAAGAAATACCATTGGATGGATGGGAAGGGGCCTGTGTAACAATATATATGTGTATGGTTGCCTTCCTGCGCGTAGTTATCAACAATTATACTTGTCTTGCGTGCAGCTTTCATTCGTCATAATAATATCAAGAATGACAAGCTCTTTATGCGAATTTCTCATTTTGTTGTGTTTACGGCTCCTTGTGCCATATTGGGTTTCCATCATTAATTGAAAGCTGTAGACGTGCATTTAGGGTGAAAACATAAGCGTTTATTATCTTGTGGCCACCATGGATGGAACCTATATTGCTGGGAGAAACTTGTGACATGATAAAATGGTCAAATCATTTCGCGTTTCTGCAGTCTGGTCTATATTTAAACCAATATGGCTGCGACATTCTTGTTCATTGCTGCGAGAGTCAAGGTTATTGGTTATTTTCTTGCAAAATTGGCTTAATTAAAAATGATTTCGAGTAGTTCCGAGAAGAAGTTGAGAAAATCAATTTAAGTCTTTCAGACAAAATAGTATTTTATGGTCGAGTTGCTTTATTCGCTTCCTCAAATAAATCTATTTTAACTATCTACTTCTTGCAATATGTGCTGCTTATTATATTTTTATGCATATTTTTAACCGTGAATACCTACTTTGATGTACATTTAAGGTACATTTATACTAAAACTAAATAAATATATTCCTACCAGAAATGGAGACATATACACGATATGCCTACAATCTTAGATAAAGAATATACTTAACTATATTTACTCTCATCCTACAGTTGGTATATTTAACCTCATTAATTTAATTTTTCAAATGGACGGTGGATGGAGCATATTTAAAGGAAAAGGTTAATTTTAAGTTAAATTCCAAATTCGGTAAAAAATCAACTGATAAATTTTAAGATGATATCGTTTCGAGTAATTTTTGAGTGTTACGCATGAGTATAATATAAAAGATTGATTCACCTTGTTTATATTGACGTTTTTTCACTTCAACACATGCAAACAACAACTTTTTACGTTGCCACTTTTACAACTTTCCCTTTTTGATTGGTACGCTTATTAACTAAAGTTATATTATCATCTAAGAAGTAGTAGTCAATCCACCCATTTCGAACTACCGCTCGACCACAGGTCAGACACATGTTTTGGATGTCAGGACGTGTTCCGAATTTAACAAAATTTAATATATGAAAAAGTAGTTGTATAACTGTATAAAAAGATGGACCACTGCTCGTTGCATCAAACAGTGCAGAGAAGTAATATACAGCCGAGTTAGGATTAGGGTCATAAGCAAAACTATGCTGATCGTTTATGTATGTATCCCCTTCAACTCTGTGTCAGCCGTAGACCATGAGACACGAGAGAAAGTTCTATAGCACTGGCATGGTACATGGCATGATTTTGACTTACCATTTTCTAAAAAGAAATTTTAGTGGTTCTGAATATTGGCGGTATTTTATCGTTTTCCATATTCCAACTTTGCAAGTATAACACCAGTGTCAATGTCAAGTACAGTGGACTTCAAATGAAACTTTGCAATTTGCTGCATTAGCTCATGTAGCATGGTGAAACATGGACTCCTTCTCGAACAGCATGATCAATCAGCTTTTCAAGTTCGACTGACATCGGAGGTTGTGCGCTGAAACATTTTCGCAACTTTTTAAAGTCAAGGTAAATGAAGGTTAGCGTTCAGTTTTAATTAAATTATTTGACAGTTTTACAATATTTAATTTAAAAATGTTTATCCAAAGCTTCTTATTTTCACTATGTTGGCTTCTACTTGTATGAGTGTGCTACTTTTGTCTATGTAAACCAGAAAATGCGAAATAAAACCTTTCTTCCAAATGAGCAATTAGGGAAGAAGACAGAAAAACATAATAAGATTGAAGAAGCCCAAAAATAGCCAAACGTTAATTATTTTTCTAGTTTTGTTCGCATTGTTTTTTTACCTCCGTTTAATGTCACTTAAAGTTTTTATATGTGAACTAAATAAGTTACCAGTTACGTCCATGTACCCCGAGTAAGAAACTAAAATAGAACTTCATTTACCTACCCTTGTGCGCACCATTCTTGGAAGATGTTTTGTCCCCAGCCTCATCTCCGCTTTCTCCTGCCTTTACCAATATTTTCCAAGCTAGTGGGGAGGCTATGCAAACATTATTTGCTTCTCATGTTGTCGTTCTCAATTTCTGTTCAAAACTTTCTCCTGAGGATACGTCCAAGGAAAAAGTTTCGTCCTACTAGGACTAAAAAAGACCGATTGACAAAGAAAGTACTTTATCCTGTCTCAGTCTCACACTGCTTGTGTAAGAGTGAGAAAGAATGAAAATATGTGTACTTGGGACGCATATTCCAGCGGTTGTTAACACATTATTTTAGAAGGCAGTAGTCGCCTCGTAGCCAGTAAATGCTGCAGGATAAGTGAGAATCCTCCGTAATCACAATATAGTCAAACCATTATACTAACATACCAAGTAGCGATTCACAACCAAAACAAGTTTTCAAAGAGCCGCTGAATTGGGTCCAGTTCTTGCTGATGATGATGATTCCATTCTATTTTCACACAGGCACGTACACCGTCTTTGTACAACGTCAGGAATACCGATGACTGGTAATTAATACGAAACTTTGGTTTGAATTGAAATTGTCGAAGTTGTTAGTTGCAACAGCAAGTTTGTAAGCTTTGTTTCATGAAAAGCAAAATGATATAATATATGTATATTTGCAGAGATTGACTGCTTTCTCCGAAACTTTCTCTGTGCTTTCTTTTTCCAAAGTCGTCCTATATATACCAGCGATAGTTTCATTAGTCTACTTTTTCAGACTCGCGTTCAAGAATGTAAAAAAAAGTTGTCTCATCAGAGAACATTTACAGTAAATCCTCGTGAGACCATTGATGAATCCTCATTAACATTGCTTTTTTGAGCGTCACGATATACACGGTCGACTGACAAAAGCTTCTAGCAATTTTATTTTCAGCTCCTCTATTTTAAAAAATAGATAACAAACTTTTTCATAAAATAGAAAGAGAAACTAGATATGTTGTACTGTTATATTTGAAAATAATTCATCTTTCTCCGTTGGCGTAGGAGTGTTTTTTATATGCACAACGATTATTCAAGTAACCACTCTGGAATTTTTTTATTATGAAACCAATATGCAATGCTTTATCTGTCACAAGCAGAAAAATAAACTGTTTTATTACTTTGAAATTTTTGTTCATTTCACGAAAGTTATTTACAAAAGTGAACATACTTGGTATATCTATATATCTATACACTGCACTGGTTTTGAATCCTGCATCAAAGGTAGAAGATTAAAGATTAGTGGGTAATCAAATAAGAGGAGTATATAATTCGTCTAGTTTGCACATGTGCTTTTTATAACATGTTTTACTAATCGTAAACATACAAACTGTATGTACGTGTGCTGCTAGCACTTTGAATTTAATAAAATTCAGACACGTATAATTTAAGGTACTTTCTGGCTTGTAGAGTGAGTAACGTACGACCATGTGTTTTTCAACTTTTTGAGAAAGAAGCAGGCGTCGCCAGCATTCGGGTTAGTTGCTAGCCTAGTGTGAAAATTTAGTAAAAACGATACAATTTTATTCAGCCAAATTTTGTTCTGGGGAAAGTAGATTATATGACTCCAACTGGAGTGGAGCGATAGAACTTTATATACAAAAATAACGATAAACCCTCCATCGTTTTACCTCATGGAATCGAAATGAAGTCATGCACAACAAACGACGTATACTATGGGGAAGCAAAAATGTATGACATGACAGGAGTCAAGGCTCAGTATGTATTGGTATTGTGTCTTACAGAGACGAGTGATAGAAGAACAGATCGTGTTTTGTGTAGGAAATTACGAAGATTGTTGCCAAAAGGCATTTCATGGGTCTTTGGTGGAAAAATTTATGACAGCTTCATTTCCTTCCCTTTTTTCTATGTACCCGCGTTTGTTGATTTCAGTTTATACTTTTTCCACATATTTTGTTTGAATATAAGCTGGAATATAAAATGTAGGAAAATTGTAGAGTACATAACATGCATGCATTCATAAGCATTCATTACGGCGGATTTGGGTTGTTGTTTCTATCTTGTATAGCCAAGTGCATACGAAATGGGGATGTATGCACAAAGTACAAAACGTGCACATCGCTAAATTCCCAATTCAAAATGCTTGGAACTGTCCATAAACGTCTTCATGTGTGAAAGCACAGTAGGTTAAGACATAAGACATTAGACCTCTGTAATAAATATATACAACTCCATCTCCAGCGTATAGCACTGCCATCAATGTTTTTCCTTTCACCCTCCCTTCTCCCAAATTCTATCAAATCCCTTAAAAGAGGATTTTCGGTTTCTAGGTAACGGAAAACTATTCAACTTTTTTTGCAAATATTTTACCTGAGGTAACAACAACTAAAACTTACATGATGGCGTGGTGGTGATATGGGTCTACCGTTACGTTGGATACGGGGAAAACCTATTGTCGCGCCTATT
>JAHZNE010004087.1:0-16585 GCA_027744055.1 Callyntrura sp. NNG-2020
TGCGTAAATACGTATTTGTACAGGGTGTGAAAAATAAAAGGAACCAATTTTATTTTAAAAATAATTTTGTCGGTGAATGAACAACGGCTAAGCGCTTATCTACTAATCTGCTCGTTTGAATAGGATAAGCAAATTGTCGGTGATTGAACACGTCGCCTTCAGAGAAACAACGGGTTTTCTCGCGATCAGCGTTTCCTGCCGTAATACAAAAGAAATGTAAATGTGTAGTTGTACCTTTTGTAGTGGCAGTGGCATTGATGTACCGTCGCCCCTATTTAGATATGGATACTAACTGGTTCTATTGAACCTTAATATTAACCGTACATACACATATCGCCAATCCACGTGTATTAATTTGTAATATTGCGCTATTTTCCATACAATTAAGACTTAAGCTGACAAGAAGACTCTTGTCATTTAACAACTAGACATCACCGAAAAACTATCCAAGTTTCAACCATATACAATCAATTATGAAACGATAATGCGGTCAAAATCATAAAAACATATGGGACAGGACACACAATTCAACGTCATATCATTATGCATCAGCAGGGTTTTTGATGACGTGCGTGTATGCAATTAACGAAATGTCAACAAAGTAGTGAATAGTGAAAGTCTATATTCTGTTTAGTTTAAATACGCTGTGTTCTCATGAAGTTTGCTCCCCTTTGTGATTTTAATTTTTTTGTCGGTTTTTAAAAAGTCAAAGAATTTGCTTACCCTTGACATTAAATATAAAATGTTCCTCCTTCTTATTGCTTTACATGTCATGTCATGCCATAAATTATGTATGTATCACAGCCAAACGTCATAGATAGATTGCGAAAAAATCTGCTTACCCTTGACATTAAATATAAAATGTTCCTCCTTCTTATTGCTTTACATGTCATGTCATGCCATAAATTATGTATGTATCACAGCCAAACGTCATAGATAGATTGCGAAAGCACAAAGGTATTGTGTAAAGGTTATAAAAACTTCCTGTTTATTTTATCTAAGTACATTTACATATTTTTTTATCCCGTTTTACCACTGCCAAAGCCAATGTCAACTTAAACTGGATGGATACTTTGTTGACAACATCATCAATATTGTCTGTTTTCCCTTTTATTTTCCCGAAATTAATTAAAAACGCCAATTCCTTATTTTTTTTCCGGATCATGAATATTAAATGCCTTCACAGGTTTACAAAAGGGAAAAGGTATACAAGTAGCTCGGATTGGACATTTCAACCTTTTTTGCCAAAGTAGCTGTACATATTAAGTTTCCCTTGGTGGATGGATCCATATATAATCGATATCAATAGTAATCCCATAAAAGGGCGAGTAATTAAAAATTTAAAATGTAAAACATTTGAATATAGTTAGGTATGTACGAGAAACGCTCAAATATTATATTATACAGGGGATATGTTGTTTTATATGGATAATACAGAGCAGTAGCCGTACAAGAGTTACAAAGGGTCTACGGAATACATATACATTATTGATAGGGTATCAGCATTACTGTCTGGAAAAATGAGTATTAAACTCCCACTTTACTAAACTCAGTCCCAAATCTACTTAAAAATATAAGGCAGACAAGGTAAAACAAGAGGGACGGTTTCCTGCTCCGACGAAAACTTTCCCCTTTCCATGTATCTCACTGTTTAGCTGCAGTTTGCACAAGGAGCCTACATTTTCCGTAATAAAAAGTAGAAATATGCCAGAAAATAGCCCGACCCGACAATGGTATTGAGAACGAACGCATTTTTCAGCTTGACCGCCCCCATTTTTCTGCTGCTGACATCTTCCTCGCGTTGCCAGGCTGAAAATGCAGGGAGCGTGGAATTCAACGAATTTGTGGATCATTTTCACGGTTGTGCCATTCAACTACACAACTATAAAAACCTCCCCCTGCAAATTACAAGGACCCCTGTATCCATTCAGGGAAATGCACCGTTTGAACTACAGCCCAAGGTTGTCACGAGAAAGTCTTGCTTAGCACTCATTTATATACTACCAACTATTACCGCAAACAGCGACCCTGACCCAGATCGGAAGGAGGGGCAGAAGGGAGGGACTCCCAGTTCCAGGTAGTCATTTTGAAAGGTATTTTTTAGTTGTTGATTTATACACAATTGCACGCATTTAAATACAACTTGCAAATGAACAGGAATGCCGGGAATTTGGAAAAGACACTAACGGCAGTGGGGCAACGTTACGACATTTTAGTCAGCCAGGATGACACCGTCCGGAGCGAATGGGGAGCCGCATATAAAAATTTATACGGGCGGGGGACGCTATCCCATGGGGTAATGGTGAGTCCTAAAGAACCTCTAGGCATGTGGCAGCAGGACACGCTCCAGCTGGACACCAAACTACACATTGTAAATAAACTGCAAATGGCAAAGGGTCACCTAGTTGCCCCGGCCGTAAACTTTGCACGCCTCCCCTGGGGTGGAATAGGTAAAGCCATTGAGGCTGTAAACGACCTGGGGGAAAATGGGGATGTGGATTGGGAACTGTATAGCTTAAACAGCGAAAGCCCCATTTCCGCTTCCGGAGGTAAACCGAGGCTCTCCAGTCAAGACCAAGTAGGACGGAAGCTATGGAACCGGTGGAAAACTGGCCCCTGGAATATAAAGGAGCTTCTGCCTGAAAATGTATTCATGGAGGGATTGGCGAATTACGCGTTGGCTTACCTGATACTGAGGTCCAATGTGTCTTTGAGGCCTGTTCCGAATACTCCGGTTTGGTTTAAAGCAGGGGGATCCGGCCTGCAACCTACAATAACGTTTGGCGTTAAAAACGGGAAATACATGCAGGAACCGGGATCTCAATCATTTGGTTTTATTAGTTGTGCAGCCACTCCGTATAGGAGACGGGGAGGTCGGACCCCCATTCTGCAGGTGGTGTCGGGAATCTTATCAATATTCGAGATGCGAGTATACCTGGCCCTGGTGGTAACGTATGTAGTTCCCTGTTGTCTGTTGGGCTACCTGTACCACAATCTGTTGAAGCAACGGATTGACAAAAAATATTGGATCCTGTGGCACCCTTTCACGTGGGGGCTGCGGGCCCTCCTCTGGCAGTCGGGAGATCGACGATGGCACTCGAAGAGATTTGGATTCACGGGGTGGATAGCGGGACCGTCCGCATTAATGGCGGTAATTATCAGTTATGCGTTCCGGGGAGAAAATTTGAGTATTCTACGCCACAACGGAAACTATTGGGAGGGTCACCGGAGGGCTTCCATAAGGGAACTGTGGCGTTCAGGTATCAAGATGGTCACGGATCATCCAGTACTGAGGTTAGAGCTCCCGGAGGTAAACGACGACCTGGAGTCGTACACACAGTTGGCGAAAATGGTGGGGGAAAATGGGAGAATAGCCTACTTGACATGGTGGCATCGAGCAAAAAGAGTGGCAGAGCGAGTTCAAAGTAGTAAGGGTCAGGGGGACCCCGGTATCTGTGAAGATGGGAGCCCGGTAAGAAAAGAAAAGTTGGGATGGTGGGATTTCGAGGGTTTTACTAGAAACCCCCGTAGGGAGAACAACGTCTACGGTTGGGAGGTGACGGGGTGGGGGGATGATAAGGTAATCCGAAGGTTAAAGCTGGTACAGAGAGAAAGCCATTTGATGGCACAATTGGCAAATCAGTTGGAGGCGATCGGGAAATTGTCTGGGAATAATGACTACAGCGTTATTTACGCGTTGAATTTAAATGGTAACCTCGCGTATCTATTCATGGGGGGCCTTCTGTGTCTGTTACTGATTAGTGGAATATGGGCTGGGGAGGTTTTGTGGGGACAGTTTGTCTTAGCCCCTAAACGGCGACGATTACTGCAGAAAAAGAAAGATATGGATGCAGGGGGCGAGGTTATTAGGGAGGGATCCTCCCGACAATCCTCCGCCGGAGGGGGAGATGTGGAGGAAGCGGATCTGATGGCAGAGGCGATGGCATTGGCGGACAGGGAAGAAGTAAGAAGAGGAGGCTCGGTCGGGGCCGTTAGTGTTGGGAGTGTCGTCATGAAGGAGAGAATGGAAAGAAAGGAGGGCAAAATTAGGGAAAAGATGGAAAAGTCGGATAGAGCTGAGAGGAACGTTGATGTCAGTGTGGACCCTGCAGTGCAACGACAACAGGAGGAGGATAGAATAGACGTGGTGGACAGTAGTGTGGCAGAGGAGGACGATTCAGAGGATTCTGTAACAGAGTCGGAGATGGACTCCCTGGAAGCAGACAGTGATTTTGAAGGGGAGGTCGATGGGGGTCAGAGCGAAGAACAGGGGTTCAGGTACACCATTCAACCGCAAGCCCCTTCTCCAACACCGGCGATTGTGTCCACCACAGCTTGTGTTCATGTGGAGGGAAATGAGACAGGGACGGGGAAGAAGCGAGCCAGAGAACAGCGGCGGAGATCAAGATCGGTCTGCTCCCAACAGCAGCAGCCGGGTAATATTGAAGAACAAGAAAGTTCAGGAATAGGTTGTTAGAAAGTGTCATTCAATTCAGGAGGGAAGAGAGGGAACAGTTATTTTTTGAGAGTCTTTGTTTACACTTATTTTTTGAATGTCCAGCAACGTCTCATGATTAATTAAATTAAAAAAATAAATAAAAAAGTGGGAGGAGTCAAACATTTTTTGGGTCATGCCCGTCATGCCCCATTAGCATTTAATTTCGATTTTTGTACCCTGTTGAAGTATTTTGGTTTGAGGGAATAGTAATAAAATCGGATATTTATAACGACTGCTATTATTCAGCGTCTTTCAACTAATCGTAAATTGAATGCGGCAGTTTTAAACGGAAATTTTCGGCAAAGCGGCAACCAAAGGTAGCAATTTTCTTGGGCAATCAGTCATCATTATCAAGCAAACAAGCTCATCATATTCTTTCATTTTTCCGATACTTCGTTGTCAATAATTTTCGTTTGCTGTTATAACTGTACTCCTGCCGCATTCAGCCCAGACGTATAGTTTATAGTTTCACCAACGGTAAGCGTAAACCCCCATTTAAGTTAAATGGAACTTTGCACTTTGTAATTACAAGTGTCTGTTCCATATGCCATATGTCTTTCGTAACAAGTTAGCAACAATTTTGAATGTTTCTATAAAAAAAATTCTGCCAACCCCATGATTTGAATTCGGCGGGGCGGGAATATTCGCTGAAGTTTACAAAGCAGCATGCAATTACTGAAACAACAGTAGCGTTCCTTTTCTTCCTGGCTTTCGTGCCATTCGTAGATTCGTAAGGGATTGTAGATTTGTTCACGGACACGTTTATCCAGTTGCAAGTAGAAACAAATTGCATTTAGAGCTTTTATCTTTATCATTTCATTTTCCTAAAAATAAAAAATGAACTCCTGTTAAACTACTATCACTATGGCGGCGGTGACGACGAGGGAAAACTTGGGATTAATTAGAATATTTCTAGTCTTGTTTACATTTCGGTGTTGTTGCCTGGTGACTTCAGCGAACGACGGGGAAACAACGTTCCAACAATTCTTGAACATCTTTGCGGGTTGTGATGTTCGGCTGTACAACTACAGGAATGTCCCTGTGTTCTCCCCTGGCGTTCCTCTGACCGTTTACGGAAGTGGGGACTTCACGATGGAGGAGGATGTACAGACCAGGAGCAGTTGCCTAGTGATATTTTATCTAGCACCTCCATCATCCAACAGTGATCGGGATTCTGAAAGAGATCCTTATAATCGTCGTGATTTGTAAGGCCGCTTATTATTGAGATAATGCTCGATTCTGTAATGTATACTGTCCTAGAATTAAAAATACGTAAATATTTAATATTTAAAACCTGTTTCCAGATACTCCATCAGAGGACCCAGAATGCTGACCAGTGCTCGTTACGACGTTCTCCTGGAGGAGGACAAAGGGGGCAGCAGTGACCCGTGGATAAGGCAATACAAACAGTTATACGATTCCGGGACTCCATCAAACGGCATCCTTCTCACTATCAAGGAAACTCGGATATCCTCCTTACAGGCGCACACTAAAATTGGAGATTTGAGAATTGTGAGGAAGTTACAGTTATCAACGGGACACAATGCAGTCTCTTCGATTGATATAAACTCCGTTCTGGATCGGGGAAGGTATGAACTGGATGCGGTTATTCAAGAGGTAAACAGCTTGAAGGCCAATGCTGACGTCAGTTGGAAATTGGGCTCAGTCGGTTCGTCGAACGACCTATTATCATCGTACAGGAACATGAACGGTGGTAAGAAAGACTACAATGCTCTCCTTGAGCTTTTGAAAAGCGGGAAATACAAAAATTATTGGGGAGATGACATCTGGGAAAAGATGCAGGCACGGGGGGTTAATATAAGGGACCTTTTACCCCACAGTAGGTCCACCGAAGTGACAGAAAATTACGCCTTTGCTTATATGGCGCTTGGTCCTAATGTCACCCTTGTTAAGGACCTGCGCCACGATCAGCATCCACCTACCATCACTTTTGGCGTGGAAAATGGCAGGTACGTGCGAAGCACACAGAGTCGCACGTTAGGTTTCATAAGCTGTGCTAACGCGCCCGGCGGTAGGGGAATGCAAAGCCGAAGAATATCCTTTTTCACAGTAGTGGTCCATTACCTGAGCGTTTTTGACTTGTGGGTGTACGTGGCCCTGATAGTGACCTTCGTGGTCCCCAGCCTTGTTCTAGGGTTGATTTACCATTGCTTTTTAAAAAGACGACTGTCGGAAAAATATTGGATCACTGGGCGCCCTTTTACTTGGGGTCTCCGTGCACTAATCTGGCAGTCGGGAGATAGACGGTGGCACTCCGGGAGATTCGGGTTTATGACGGGGCTAGTAGGCGCGTGGGGTCTGATGGCGGTAGTAATTAGCTACGTCTTTCGGGGCTCTACCGGAAGGTTCCTCGGGGAAAGCCTTTACCAATATAATCGTCGCCCGGTAGATTTGGAGGATCTGGTGGACGCCGGAGTTACCGTGATTAGCGATCATCCTAAGTTAAGGGATGAACTGCCGAGAGCAGTTGTCCCAGACAGGTATGATCAGATAGCAAAGATGATCAACGGGAACGGGACTCCCATTGCGTATTTGTCGTGGTGGGATAGAATCGAGCTTGTGAGCAGGGAACTTAGAGATAGATGGGGTGGGCAGGGTCGCTGCAGAAACTACACGCTGCCGCACAAGGGGAAACTTTGGTGGCCACCCTCCTTTCTGAGAGGATGGCAATCGAGAATGCTATTTTCAAGAGGAGGCCCTTCCCACGGTTGGGAAATAAAACGGTGGGGAGATGACAAGCTAATTGAAAAGATAAAAATGCTGTCAGGGGAGAGTCATATTATACCGGAGATGCGAAGGTTGATTGCAAAAGCAGGGGAAAATAGGGGGATGGATGGTTGGTACGGGTACACATTTGTCAGGAGCATGACGATGATGAGTAGGGTATTGTACCTGTTTCTGTTAGGAGGTATCGGTTTATTGTTGGGACTGGTAATCTGGCTTCTGGAAAACTTTTGGGGGAGGCTGATAATGAGGTTGTGGGGGAAACGGAAGCGATTGAGGAAGAAAACGGAGGAGGAAGTAGAGATAATGAAGGAGGGGTCGTCGGAGAGGGGCAGTTCCGCTGGAGGAAGGGATGATGATGTCCGGGATTTATTGGAGGAATCCTTTGACACCAGGGAAGAGGCTCAGAAAGGAAATATCTCCACCTCCAGGGAAACGTTACAGGTGGTCAAGGTAAAGGACACAGAGAAGATTGTAGAGAGGAATGATAAGGAAGCGCCGGTTAAAAGAAACATGCCAATGGTCGCTGTCATGGAAACCGGGGAAAAGCAACAGCGCCAGCGTGAAGATAGCATAGGTGTACATATTGACAAGGTGGAGGAGGGCTCCGAGGATAGCTCCATTGGAACCCTGGAATTGGAAACACTGGACGTCCGCAGCAGTCCTGATTTCCAGGATAGCGTTTCTGCAATCCTGGAACTGGAGGGACATGAGGATGACTTTGATTTGCCTCCAGAAAGACCCCGCAGGTCCACCCCAGAACCGGCCATTATCTCGACGACTGTGTCGGTACACGTGAGTGCAGAGGAGATTGAAGGGGAGAAGAGGAAGAATTAGGGGACGGGGAAACGTAGCTTTCATAATTATTACTAAATTTTCACAGCTCCTCATATTCCTGGCAGTGCTCATATGATGTATAATTTTTCCTCATGAATGGTAAAAGATTAAAAAAGTGCAGTAGCATGAGCACATTAGCATGAATATATGATGTATTTAAATGTAGTTTAATATAAAAATTACAGTAAAATATTCAAATAAAACACTATTGATGCCTACGTGTCATTTATTGATGGATGGTCGTATTGATCGCCTTGACCGTGCCTATTTTTTATTGATGTGAAATGTGGAATACGTAAACTGTTCGAGTTTATGCGAAGAAGGTGTAATTGACAATTTAATTTGTTTTTTTTTTGCGTAGAGCACGTAATTATCTACACGCTAGGGAAGACACTTATGTTACCATGTTGTCAGCTTGAAAAAGAGAAAATATTTATTTCTAGTAAAAATTGTTGTTGAATTGGAGAAAACATTCATTTTTATTAAACGGGTATAATCGGTGTAGAAAAACTTGAAATTAAACTTTAAGAAGTATACAGCACACATTTAATAATAATTAGTTAGTAAAAAGTAACAGTGACGCCCCCATGATACTATTTGGTGGCCAACAGTGCCCTTTGCGTTCCTCGAATCACCCCCCGAAAATAGTTAAGCACACTCACCTGTCCGACCACAAACTGAATCCCGTACGACAACAAGATCGGCTTACAGGATCGAGCAAATTTTTTCATAATTTTTTGCTCCAGGGAACCCCCTTCCCACTGCTTTCCCTTCCAGGACGCTAAAACCCTCTTTCCCCGAGAAAAAAATGCCCTCCCCAGCTCCAGCACAATGGTCCAAATCCCCATTATCAAAACCGTTCCCGGGAGGATGGATGCCTTGCTGAAGACGTGGAGCTCTTTCCAATATCGGAACAAGACAAAATTCATATAAATCGCATTCAGCATACAGCTGGCGTTCGCAGCCACCAGAAACAATCCCAAATAACACATCGCATTTTGATGCAAGACCTGGAAGGAGCGGTACGCCCGTTGCAAGTTGGCGGCCTTTCGAAGATTTTTGTGGGTCAGATATTTTCTGCGCCCCAGACGCAGTTCCCTAGTTAGGACCAGCGTGACGTAAATCAGATAAACTAAAATACTTTCCGCACAGATCGCCAAATTGCCAAACACCACCACAACTAAATAGCCGTGCAGTACAATGACGAATGTTTTTATCGAGGCGGAAAAATACGGGGGAGGAATGAGTCCCCCAAAGGAGATGGGCCCTTTAGGGAACACGACAATGGAAATGCAAACAACGCCGCCGATAACGCTTACCGATAACAACAGACCGAGGATGAAGGCCTCAATCAGTCTATTTATCAGGGATTTCTCCGGCACAAATTGAGGCATGTATATTCCTACAAGAAAGACAAATGGTCTTGATTAATTATACAGCAGTTCCCTGGGGAAAATGAGAAAAAATATTTTTTTATGACGAGGTACGTACGATGCAGCGTCCGATAGTAGGTAACTAAACCGTTAAGAATTTGGGTGCTGTCGTGAGTGTAAAAAGTGGGGATGCAATACACCATGACAAAGAGGAGGGTGCAGAGAGAAAAGGACATGTTCAGGTGAAACTCGTCCAATTTCCCTTCCCTCCCCAGTTGTATGAGGAACAACAGTCGGAGGAAGCAGTAGAGTAGAAGGAGGGCAAAATTGAGGTGCACTCGGAAACGAAGAGAAGGATCCACCGAGAAAACGTGGCTGTGCGGATCCTGTCGAATAAGCAAACAACCGAGGTAGTTTCCGGTGGTGACGGAACGGTAAAGGATGGTGAGCAGCCGCGTACTTAGCATTTTAAAGAGAATTGGTATGTAGCTGTGGAGAAAGCAGTAGTAGGCAACTGAGAACAGGAATAGAAAACGTGACTGAGTTGCCGGGGGAAAGTTTTAGGTGTAGCGCGAGGAAGAATGGAGGTACTTTTTCGAGTAAGTCGAGTAATAATTAAAGTCGCTCCGCCTGAGTCACAATGGTTTACATCCGGCGGTTTAAGCTTTTCATTTAAATAAAAATAAAAGGTTAATACTATTCGTCTATTTACCAGAAGGATTTAGTTGGCCCATTTCCTGTAAGATGTACGACAGCAGTTTTGCGGGCGTTTTCAGTTTGCTTCAAAAGATGTTAAAAACTATTGTTTGGGAGCGGGTAAATACTAAATACCTTTTGTTTTGTTCAAAATAAAAAGCATGTACCTCTGTATATACGGAGGACATTTCATTGGTGTTGGACAGATTTTGAACATTCCAGAAGTGTATGTCTTACGAGAATTGATAAAAGATTGGGTACCTAGTAGTGGTATAGTATAGAATTAAATTAGATTGGCTGTCAATCATTACTAATTATGCAATATAACATGTTCCATTAAAAGTCTATTAACTCAAGGTACTGACACCGTTAGGGAAAAGTGAAAGTCATCTTGAGTAGTACAAAATAGTCTCACATGATCTTTGCCAAGGAAATTAAGTAAGGCTAAATATTGCCGATACCGGCGGATTGAGTTACGGCTGCCCAGCATTGACGGAATAATTTTAATAGGTCGTGCTATAAAACTATCTGTAAAACGAAGGAAAACTTCTAAAAAAAAGTCTACTTAAGTAATTTTGTGCTCGAATGATGAATAATAATATAAATTCTAGTTGCTGGATGTAAGGAACGTTACCATCGAGTCATGAACTACAGTTATTTAACTATAGCAATAGAATATATGGATTTGCAAATCAATTAGAACTCTAATTGGTGATTTGTGATCATTCTCTGTGGTCATTAGAAATTGGAACATCCATAAAATTAACTTTTACTGTACAGTCCATCAATGTTTGTTTAGTATCTCAAAATATATCTTTTCGCGTTCAAAGTTCAAAGTCTAACCAACATTGATGAACTATCCTACGGATGATAGAATGTATACTTTAAAAAAAACATTTTTTTGTACTTCAAGCAGTAGTGTTCCTGTACAGTTGGTACTACTCCACAATCTACAAGTTTTCGAACTGGCAGGTACTTGAAAGAAACGCCTATACAATTAGGCGTAATTTTTATGTATTTAATATTTATCAAAATATTCAAAATATACCACCAATGTGTATCGTGAATATCGGTGAAAAAAGCTACACGCTGGATAGTGTTTTGTGTAATTTGTCATTTGCGACTTTCATGAATGTTGGAAAGGTAATACAAACGGAGGAAATGTCAAAGAAAATATTTACTGAAATATGGATAAGGAATTTTATTGTGATGTGTGTGTGTGTGTGGGGTAAATGACAAATTGTACAAATTTCTGTACCTAATACGGCATACTCCTTAATTTTTTTTATGATATGCTAAAATATTCAGACGGAAGTATGTATATTAAACATTTACTTTAGCATCGTTTGGAACTATAACCAATACACATTAGTATATGACTATTACTAAATAATTAATATTTGACATCAAACAGTTCTGTCGGAACAGGAGAAGGGGTAAATTGGGGGCACTTATTATATCCTGTAATGCGTTAGGGTCCCACACTCCATAACCTTCAAATGGAAAAGTGCTCAATCTTGGGAAAAGGGGCGTTTGTTCCCCTTATCCCCCCGATTCTGAGAGCCCTATACATAAAAATCTTACAATAATAAATGCGGTACTAAAAAAAAATTTTTTTTTACTTTAAACGGTAGAGAAAAATACATTGGCATTTAATTACCTCCCAACTCCCATCTCGGACGAGTCTCGCAAGTTTAAAGCTGGATATGTATATAGCCTTAACCATTGACATTTACCATTACCTATACGTTTTTTCATCATAGCCTTAACTTGGCAAAAATGCAATGTAAAAAGCTGATATAATAAGATAAGCACAAATTAAAATTATGTATACTGTTGCATAATATAGGTCATCATCATCATAATAAGGGTGACCTTTTTTCCCTTCCGATTGAGCTATCCTTTAAAACTGATTCCTCTTTTCTTTGATGTGAATAAGCAAGGACACAAAAGGACAGGGCTAACAGCAGCAACTTGTAATTTCACCCCCAGCAAAATCGTCATCATTATTAAGGCGACTACTCACATTCTTCCGCAAAATTTCTCTTGTTTAATTTGTTAACCTAAGGAAAAAAATACAACGTGATACTTACAACTTATAATTTTGATTTGAGGTCAACCCCATAATTCTCCGTAATACCGATTTATTTGTAAATTTCCAATCAAAAATTTAAATTAAAAACAGGTATAAAATGTAATCGATACTGACGGCGATATCGTAAATACATTAAATATTAACCACTTACTATGTAACTTGACAGCGCAATGGTATAATGCTACTTCAGCAGGATGATGTTTATTGTATAATTAAAAATGTTGCTAAAATAATTTGTTTTCGTCTCCTTGTCGAATGCCGCTGTCCCGTAGTAAAAGCATACAGGTCTTTGTGCTCGCAGCTTTTTTACCAAAATCTTTGAGTGAGCGACCTTATGTTTTTCGCGACCACTCGAACATGTTCTCCCAGGCCAGACGATTTTAACCAAGTTTTTACTGTATTCGTGACACGCTATAATGAGTGGTAATGTCGTCCATGTCACAATGTAGACCACGATTGTTATCAACAGCAGGATAAAATTTAACGGCAAGGGAAATATTTTCCAGCCTTGGACACACGTCCAAGTGCCCAACACACTCAGCACAAATCCGACAGACATGAGCAGCCCAGCAATGGAGCGGATCCCCTTTTCCCCGATTTGGTTAACGAGCTGGATCTCATTGTACAGCTGGAGAGAATGTTCCGTGGAGGACGCTCTATTGTTAACCAGCTTCAGACAGCTGATTAGCAAGTTGAATTGGGACATTGACGGTAAAAATATTATAATAAACATTCTTCCCGCTTCCATCGTCGAAGACTGGACAACGAACGCGCTCGTGAATAATTTTCCAATATTTACACTTTGTGAGGAAGTTTCCGTTGGGAATATATAGTCCAAAAGGCTATAACAGGGATTCATATTTACAAAAACGGTAATAATTCCTAAAAGTTGACCACTGACAAACAGCAAGAGGACCAAGCCTATCATGAACAATCCCAGAAGGTCGGCGGTTTTGTCCCCCTGGAGTAAATTTTTAATTTCTGGGGAAAATGGTTGAAATTTTTTTTAGTTACATATGATGTATCGTAATTTCCTATTTATAATACGGCAAAGGCATTTTTTAATAAAGGAACCACATACCCGATATTATTAACTTCCGTAGGGACATGAGTAGTGCATATCCCTTTAACCTTTGATCTTGCCGAAGCTTCCGTTCCAGAATGAATGTCTCCTTAATGTATGCCACAAAGATGGCATCCCCCTCCTCAAATATGACCCGGATTAACCCCAGAATCAAGATGATGAAACAGAAAAGAATGAAGGAGCTTATGGCCATGTACGGATTCATAGCGCGATCCCCCAGAATAAAACGGAGGAGCACATACACACTGGAAATCAGTTCTATGGTGATACTAAAACAGGCCACATAAAAGGGCAACAATCTTTTCCAGTTTTTTTCTATAACGAGGGTCTCTCGCGTGATGTCCATGTACATCACGGGGGGATACATGTGGATATGCTGGTACAGTTTTAAATGCAACTCGTACGCTTTCCAAAGTAGCGGGGTCCCCATGATGACCACGAGTTGTTGCACGGAGAATTCCTCAGGATGGTTTTGATTTATTAAGGATATCCCAACCTAAAAATGGGTATTTATGTTGTACAGTAAAAATGTGGAGTCCAACTTGTTGCAACAGGAAGTAGTGACTGTGGGTTGCGTCGTTGTCGGGTAACGATTCTGAGAACATTAAGTAACTGAAAATTTCAATATGAGCAGGTGGTGCTGTTCTAACATTGTCATCGATTTAAATTGAAATATTTCTCATTATCGAACTACCAAGTCCCTATTTCATAAAAAGGACAAAAGTAAGGAATTTCCATTTCTTAAACAGTTGTCGGCGTCTATGTTGTATTTTATTGGAGGGATTTCTCAGAGGCTTGCCAAATTGTGGGGGCTCTGCAATTTTATGAAACGGGTAATTCGACGTAAAATAAATTTTGTTTTTCTTTTCTAAACGGTAATTTTAAATTTAAGCTCCTTTTTTGCAAGTATGATAACAAGTAATTTCCATAATATACGTAGCATTAGACGGAGAGGTATGCATATGAAAGCACTAAAGCAGTAGTACATTGAGTTTTAATAATTAATTTACCTCTATATCCTGCATTATCGTAAGCCAAACGAGGTTTTGTTCACCGTAGGCACGTTTAATTGTGCATGGATTTTATAGAAATTTTGTACGCAGGTACATTCTACAAATATAATAGGCTATGTAAGGTTTTAGACAATTTGGTTGAGTAGTTTTTGTTATAAATTTCAGGTTTAAATATATACAAATGCACCAGGCCGCGGTTATGATGAAAGATGGATCACAGAGGTGAACCCCTTGGGGTCTCCAGGGGGGGTGGTTCAAAAATGAAATTTTAAATGACAATCATAGCTGAAATTTTGCATACACCTACACTATAATTGTACGTGAGTTTGGGCCCTGTTGGTTGACCTATAAGAACGCTAGAGACGACCCAAATTCAAAAATTAGTTTTGTTATGATTTTATTGAGAAAAAAGTTGTATTACATTGCGTTCAGCGTTACGCATCGTATATGGGAAACTAACTACTACTACATTAAGGTAAAATTACATCTAGTACTCGCGTTTATTCACTTCAATGAAGGGTACACGACGACCTTTATTAAATCAGTTGAAGTTGTCGTTGCAATTTGCAAAGAGGAGAATCGTATTATATTATAGCAGATAGCAGCTATTGAAATATCCCAGCCCAATCCGTGAAATCTGTGACTAGAGCCATTTCCCTTGTTCACAAATCATTTGGTTTTTATTCGGACTTATAAAACGGTTACCCTTGCCCTCGCCGGTTACTTGGTGGCCAGCAACGCTCTACAAGTCCCTCGAACTATGGCCTTGTAATAGTTGAGTACACTCACCCTTCCAACGACAAATTGACAACCGTGACACAGCAAAACGGGCTTACAGGACCTGGCAAATTTCCGCATAATTTTGTTTGTATCCTTATACCCCCAATGGTACCGGCTCCAGGATGCCAAGGTCCGTTTCCCTCCGATGTAGTAAAAGGACCCCATTTGTAATAAAAATGTCCAATACCCCAGCAAAATTATGTCGCCCACTACCATCGGGGCTTTACTAATAAACAAGAGAACCTTCCAGTCCTTCAGTAATACAAAGGTGAGATAGACAGCGCCTAATGTGAAAAGGCCATTTGCCAGAATCAGATATAGCCCCAAGCAGCAGACGTTCAGGTACGTGTGGTGAAGCACTTGAATCGCCCGAAATACTAGAATAACATTTCTCGAACTTCGGAGAAGTGGAATGCTCGAATACTTTTTCCGGCCTAGTCGGAGCTCTCTGGTGATGAGGAAGAAAATGTAGGCGCAGTAATAAGAAATCGGACCTAGGATGGGCGCAATGCTCATCACCATGGCGGCGGTGAGGTACAAATGAAATTGAATAATGATAAGAAATAGCCACGTTGAATAGTAAAAATTGGGGGGAAGTAGAGCCCCCAGATAAATGACTGCCCGGGGGTCGTAGATGAGCTGGGCAGTACATAGGAGATTTAGCAGGAAGCAGGACAGGTTGAGAAGTAAGATGGCGCCTTCGAGAAAACGGAAGATTCCCCGGGGTTTGTTTGGATCATATTTAGGCATGAATTGGTCTAAAATACAAAAAAAAAGTTTTTACAAGAGAACGGATGACGTTGTAATGCTAATGTAACGTAATATCAGCTGTTTTCATCAGGGCACCTTTCACATATTTCTGGAGTCTATTCAGTCCGTTAAAAGCGACGCTCAGCTCGTAGCAGAAGTACCGAGAAATGGAAAAGGCTGTCAAGATCAAAAGGAAGCCCAGCCACCACGACAAGGCTAAATGAAAACGGTCCAAGTTATCCTCCCGACGATGTTTCACAATGATGGCGAAAGAAGCCAAGATCCAGGCGACCGCTATCAGAAAATTAACTCGCACTTTTGCTTGTGTCTTGGGGCAAATCCCCATTTCCTGAGTGTGAACATCGAAGGTGAAGGAACTGGAGGCGGTCCAGCGGGAAAGAGTAAAGCTGAGCTGCACCATTTTACTTAACCGTTGGGAAAGCATTTTTAAATGAAGTATTCTTTAGTCTTTGCGCCTTTCTCACCCTCGCTGTAAAGAGTCAGCAACACGGGCGTATCTATAGTTTTAGTAGAAAATAGACCAACAATTTGGTTGATCGAACTTCACACGTCACTCAATTACATTGGAATCACAGTGGAACAATTCTTGACTATTTACTCAAAACTACGGGCGAAAATGGGGAATTAATAAATAATTAATAGTCTGTCAGTTCCCAGATTACAATACAATACAAGGGAAATTTTAGCACCCTG
>JAHZNE010004088.1:0-26178 GCA_027744055.1 Callyntrura sp. NNG-2020
TATTTGTTTGTTACATGTGCGGGGCACATAGAAATCATGTTGTAACCTTTTTACTATATAATAGCCTCTCAACTTTTCTACTCGTATTACAGTACAGACAATGACGTACAAAACAAGAAAAATTCTGTTCTTCACGTTGTTCATGAAACCTAAAATCTGTTTTAATGTAATTGCAAATATTTCTTTCGTGTATGACGTAACGGCGAATAAATCATGATCGCTCAAAATTGTATTCGGTTGAACATAAATATTTTAACAAAAATGCATAAATGTGTAGCAGCCATGCATGTATGAAATGTATATCTGTGTGTAGAGTTGTAGAAGAACTTCATTTATGTATTATACAGTTTATTCGTGAAAAACCTTCGTTACAATTACTTAAGTTCTCATTTTTACTACTCTCGACATTTGTCAAAGTGAGACCAGTAATTTGAATCATTACTTTATTAGAATAACTATTATGTACGTACTTACTCGCTACGTTTTTTAAATATGAAATCTCACCAGGTAATAATAGTAATGTTGCATTGCATACCATTATTACCATCCATACCTACAGATAATTCACATTTGAATTTCATTTGAACTACTGCAGCGCGCAGCCGCCAGCCAAACACATTGCATTGATAAAACTCATAAATCTAGATAAAATAAAAACAAAAATGGTAACGTACCCATATTATCAGTTAATACATAACTCATCATCACAACTTTCACTCCGTTTCCAGTGTACCTTATTCCTTCAGGTAGGTAGTTCCGACACTACTCTATTTTCCCAACACTAACAACTATCACGAAGCGAATCTGTTTTACTTTATAACCAAAACTATACAGAGAATAGAGATCCACGAACTGCAACTGGTTGCAGCAACATTGTTTTGGCTCTTGGTTCCCCCATGCTAAAAATCTGTCGTTCTGTTCTTCAGAATATAAATGAGTTTTGGTGTAAAGGTTTATGCATACGAGCTACTGTTATAATTGACGGCATTAATATTATTATTATCATTATTGTTATTACTGCGAATAATTATTTATGATGTGGGAATAGTAATAATAAGGGGACGTTAAATGTTTGACTTTTTGTATTACGGTATATATAAATATTATATGAAATGAATATTATAATATGCGTGAAAGCTGACAACATTTTTAATTCGTTTCGCTGATAAAGCATGTAGTAATAATTTAAAAAAGGACACTCAGAATGAGAATCAGCCATGTAAAGTATTAACTCACAGCAGCTTCCGGATCTACCAGATGTCGTTCAGTCATTCTAGCGGTTTCTCACAAAATATAATACTGACTGTGAAGACTATTACAACACAACCCATGAGAAAAGTGTTGCAAATTAACTCATAAATTATAATACTGACAAAAGTGTAAAGAGAATCGGTTTCTTACAATAGTCATAGTACAATCATGGCGAAAATTATTCGTAAAAATCACGTACTTTTCATTACCTACACCACTATAATAGTAAGTTTGTCTAAAACGTTAGCTCTTCCCACGCCGCAAGCGGATCTCTACCAAACCCTAATTGAAAGCAGCACAGTACCCGAAAATTCTGCTGCTACAACTGACATTGATACGGATTCCGAACCTGTGGAAACCACGACGGCCAATTTTCTCTCTTATCTGTTTAAACGTGAAGGGGTACGAGATCCGTGGTTGGCACAACTTGTGAAAGCAACCGCGCCTGTTTTAGCCGAGGAAGGAATTGGTGGTGTAATTCGCCAGTCTTTTAAAGTTGGGCCTTCCCTTGCCTTCGGAGCCTTCAACGCTCTGTCGAACTACAGAATTGGACCGTTACTCAATCTTCCAACGATTCCAACGACCACTGAATTTCCCCTGCACAAACGCTACCGCAAAACTGAGTCGGAGTAAAATATTGTTGTTTTTAAATTATTAGTAGAGCAGTAGTAGTTGAATAAAACAGCAAACTGTTAATAAAACTCATATACTCACACTCCATGAACAAGATGCGAAAGTTGACAGTAAGTGTGTCCGAATTGACATTGCTAACACTGTCTTCGCCGTGACACAAAACTATCGCTGTTGTAGCTATACTGACATTTCAAATGTCATGGATAATTCTTGAAACGGTCAAGTAATAGCACTCCCCCTCAGTCTCACATATACTTGTTGTCTTATCAGAAAATACGACACACGCGAATATTCTCTCATATGATTTATTTGGTTTTCAACTTTGCGCCATTGATTTTAAACTTGCAGATTTCATTGCACATTATTTCTTGAACATCTGGAACAGTCAAAAAATTTTAAGTGAAATACTGATGGAGATACAATAATGGGTCCACCCAATCTGACAAACGCAAAAGATAAAAAAGCATTAGAAAGAAATGCCCAAGCAGAGTCTCCTCCGCAAGTGGCAGGTGAAAAAACAAGCTTGGAGATTCTCTTGGAGTCTACAGAGAGGATTGTCCCTCTTGCGAGTCAGCAATTTGGAATGATGCGTGACTCTCTTGTTTTTAACCATGAACGCATTCATCATCCGGCACTTTTAAATCACCGCTCGGAGGAGTCTCCAACTAGGCATGTTGGTACTACTCCCCATAATCCTTCGCGGAATATGATGAATTCACAAGTCACTCCAAGAACCAATCCCAGAACACCAGTGTCCATTCAAGATGAGGACGAGTTCATACTTTCTACTGCCCCTAAGTTAATTTCCATGTCTGACCGCACAACACAAAACAGAGTAAATGCAAATTTAGACAGACATGTTGTGTGGCAGCTTCCTGAACCCCAAATACCTCCAGCAGGCATACAAGAGCAATATATCAATGATTCTTCCTCTGGTTTATCGAATAACCTTATACAGTACGACACATCAGAAGATATTCCGCTGACAAATACTGCCGCATCTCTTCACCTGCCGTCACCACCCACCAGTGGAATGTTTTATGGTGAAATGTATCCTCCTCCTAGTGTCACAACGGTGACCACTGTTTACGCGTACAAGTGCAACCGAACCAGTAGACATGTAGATGGTGAGCAGGTGACGCGTTTGAACGAAAAATTGTCAGACCCCCTTTACGAGGAAAGAACACAGGAAGTGCCTTATCATTACGGTTCACATATGCAGCAAGCAAATCTTCGCATCACTCCAGTTGTCCGAGAAAGTGAGGAACAAATGGAGATGAGGGATCAGTATGAACAGCAACACGACGGCAATAGTAATGTCGATGTTGAGGCGAAGTTTAATGCAATAAATCTTCCAACAGTTGACCATGCAACAACAGGTTATACATTGTAGGAATAGTTTGTTTTCTAAATATTAATCTAATCTAAATCATTGTCTCAGTCTTATACAATAGTTGAAAATAATACTGCATGGTTGATTGAAACTGACCGACACGTGAGGTTGAAACTCTGGTTGTACTTTGAACGTGTTGATCATCTATTTTCTCGCTCTTTGTGCAAAAACTTTGCACGTTGCTTAAAAATGGCATTTATAAAATCAGTAATGGCTAAACTATCTGGGATTCGTATGACGGCATTAAACGATTCCGGTTCGGGGGATCATCACTCCGTCAGTCCCTCTTGCACTCCCAAACAAAGATATTACCACCAAAATGGGACCGACTGGGACGCAGTACCTCACCCTTCACATGATATGCATGGGCCCGTGCACGCCCTTCAGTACTATGTGAGGAGACAAATAATGGGAAAAAATCATCCTGCCTTTTCATATCTCAAGTTGCCCCGTTCCAGCTCAGGCACCAACCAATTATCTTTAGTTGTTTTACCAAATGACACATATACCCATAATCTTTTAGCTCAATCGATCAGCTCAACATTCATAAAGATTACCAGAAAAGCATGTTTTTGAAGTGTTACCAAACTACTGTGCAATTGTAAAATGACCTAATGAAAATAAATATTATTATCTCCTTCTTCAGATGAAGATTTGGACGATGAATCAGGCACCCTCCACAACAACTCACAACCAGTTTTCCCAAACCCAGCCAATTTGCGGTGGCCTGAAATTCCGTATTTAAGGGCCACACTGGATCCCAGGTATCACCCTTTCTTGGAACCAAATTGCAAAAAAGACTGTCGTATTTGGTTCTGGAAGAACGAAAATGGTCGTAAAGCACGAGAGCTCCTGGCAATGGGAAAGGCGCTGTCAAAATCTGCTATACCAGGATACCAGCACATCACCACTACTGCTGACGTTCACAACACCATAAAGGCTTTTCGCGATAATGATGATTTGGAGGAGGAGGAGGATATCACCGTCGGAATCAGCCAGTAACAATAATATCGGGAGACAGGTGGCCTGAAACAGAATGCACAACGATCATTAAGGATTTTTTACATTGTCTCCTTTAGAGCGAATTTACTGCTAATACTTTATTCAATAAGTGTACAAAACAGTGATAGTATAGAAAGCCGAAGGAGATAACAATTTCCCATATACACCTTCACAATAATTACTTTGTTTTGTTGCAGTAAATAGCCGTTTTTCGGTAAAAATATAATAAAATGTATACTTATTAAAACAATTCTTCAGTACCTTGTTATCCTGTCGTAGATTCTTCCATTCACACGTCTATAAAAGGCTGATGTTGCATACTCTCCTCTCCATATATTCATCACATCTATTACGGAAATTAGAATAGTATATCACATGCCACAAATATCCGACAATTTTGATGGCTTGAAGAATTTAAGTAATATTATATGAATAATGAGAATAAGTACGTAGTTGTACGTATATACATACCTTTCAGCGTCAGTACAACGTTGATAGGAGCACACGGCGTTTGCCATGCGTCGCGTAGCTTTCTCCCACCATTCACCAGGAGAAAGTTGTGCTCATTTCCTGTACTTCTTCACACACCTTTGTGAGTCTAAACGGGCGAGAAAGTTAAGGGGACAATAATAACATGTCTTAATTAGTCACAGCTGAACAACGACTGAAGAACTGACATTTTTGCTTTGTGATCAACAAACAATAAAGACAACAATATATTTATATATATATATTATATTCTATATAGCTAACATGCTTTCCTTTCCACACACGCAGCACGCACTCTACTAGAAAATACTTGGTAGTTATTATATTTTGACAGGGGGTTATTTAAATTTTGTTATACTGACAAGTATAGAACTGAGTATTGTTGAGAAGGGGAAAACACTTTCTGACACAAAATAAATCTGAAAATTTTCTTTCATTTTCTACTCATCCGCTGACCGCTTGGCATTTTCATTCATTTATTTTTGTGAAGGTAAAAACGACTAATTTAGTAGTTTCATACGGAATAAGTTGTCAGAAAAATTGAGAATGTTTATTATAAAACAATATTATTTTTAGTGCCAGCAAGCAATGATTATATGATTATTGCTACGAAAAATACTGTTTTTACGGAACGAACGAAAGAACAATTTTTACGAACAATTTTGTGAGCTGATTCTTGAGCCAATCGCAATTGATCTACTGAGATATATGTTTTTAAATATATATATATATATATACATGATAACTACCCATGTAATAAATGTTTCAAACAATTAGTAGATATACATATACATACAAATATATATACTGCATATACATAGTCCCTCTGGAGAGAAGAAAAAAATTAAAACCTTTGGTACGTTTGGTTTGGAGGTTAAACATTTAAAAACTTTTTGCTTGGAGAAGAGCATCAGAGCACGGCGGCGAACGAACCAACTACAACGGCACGGCAAACAACTAGAGATATATATAAACTGAGAGCGAGCGACCCCGATAATAATAATAAGAATAATTAAAATGCACGTTTAATAATAATAATTATGCATATTATATATATGGCACGTAAAATTACTATTTTTTATACAGAGCAGCAAAAAACGACAAAACCCAGTCAAGTCAGTGTGCTCCATAATAATATATTGATAGAGTAGAATAATATCATCATCCATACTTACTTTCCTTTTGTCATAGAATAAGTTAATTTTGAAAAATGCAATAATAATAATAAATTAATACTGTTTTAGCAATAAAGTGCTTTGCTTTTAAATACGAGACAGAAAATATATATTTATATGGTGGTGATAATGGTGGTGGTATGGTGGTGGTGGTGAAAATAGTGGGGGAAAGTGGATATTGTTTCAAGAGAGAAGTCAAAGTTTCTTTTCCGGTCAATTTCAACAATCTACTACTGTCAATAATCAACCAACGATATACAAATACGAACGAACATGAAACACCGCTGCTGCTGTTGCTGCTAGAATATATGTTTTCTTTTGGCATGGCATGCACGAAAAATAAATTTAACGAGTGAAATAATTATATATGGTTATTATAAACGATATATAGGTAATATATAGGTAAATATTATAAGAGTTTTTCCAAAAAAGGCTGTTTAGTACTTACGGTTATTTACGCACGTACGGAAATAGTTGACGATAATACCGTTTTAATGAAAATATTAACAACATGATTAATCATACATGATTACTGCAACTGTTAAGAAACGGAGCAGTAGTGGCAGAGAGATAGAGAGAGAGATATATATAGAAAGAGAGGAATATAGAGGCAGACAGAGAGAAAAAATGGAAGAGCTGCTGGATAATACGACATTATTTTGTACTGGCTTAACAAACTGATGCAGAGCGCACGCTGCGAACAGCTGAACAGTTAAAAAACGTTACAATTTGCACATTTTACTTGTATATTATTATACGGATTTACGAACGGATTTACGATTTGCACTGGCGTCCATTATACATATACATATATGAGAGCTCTACGATTATTATTATTATTATTATTGGAAAAACAGTACACCTAGGTCAAACACAACAATGCAGAGAAAATGCAGTAACTGTACAAAATACTTTTCAAAAAGTATTATTGTAAGAGTATCTAGGTCAAAGAGAAAGAGAATGCTATTATATATAGAGAATGCTGCTGCGATATTATAACATGGCGGTGGTGAAAACAAAAACTGTACTGTACTTTGGCTTTGGTGGTAAGTAAAGTTTTTAAAAAAGTGTGAGGCCGCAATTATATACCGCGCACATTACGCAAATTACGTTACTGTTAAGAAACCATTTACCCCAACATACGATATATCAAATTGGGAGGCTGAGTTGCTCAGGTGTAAGGATAACACCTGATAAAAATATTAATTAATGGAGGGGATATCTATAAAGAAAAGGAGTTGTTCGAGCAACTAACAACAATAAAAGTGCAAATAAATACAGTAGCAGAGTAGTTAAAAATATTTTACGTACATACATGGGAATTTCCTTTTTTACTACACAAGTCAAATTACAACCATAATTGATAATAGTATCTGCATCTACGAAAACAATGCACGACGACGACGACGGCGACGACGAGAGACGCACAAGAGAAAAAGTCCAATTATTATTAAATTGTATCAACATCATCATTACATATCATTGGCAATTATTAAAATGTCCGTGTGATGTTAAATATTTATAGCTGCCACGCCGCAAAACAGTCGTTTAGAGTCTCTGTTTTGGGGCGAGCAATATTGCGCGTGTGTGAGAGTGTCAATGACGGTCAATCAATAAATACTGTCAACTTGTTTCATCTTTTGAACAAAGTTGGAATCATCAAAGTCTACTTTGCTTCTCGTTCGGGTTACACTACCACATACGACTTAATTTGTATATAATAATGATAATAATAATAATAATAATGTACTAAATAATAGCATAATATTATAATTTAGCTAAAAAGTAGCGAAGACTGCACATACATTCATTAGAGTTTAAAATATTAATAATAATGTTTTCATACGCTCACGTACACATGGAACAGAGCTGCTGAGATACCGATACACCCACTTGGATAAAACAACGCTTGAGAAACATTTAGCAACTTTAAATTGGGGTTTTACAGTAATGATAATGATATTATTAATAATAATAATAATAAATTTGTAGTAGCGGCAATATAACAACGGTATTAGAGAAAGTCATAAGAGAACGGTGTGCCCAAAACAAACAGAAAGAATAAAAAGGGAGAGGTTAAAAAACGAGAAAAAATATGTATGTATAATAGAGACTATTGCGAAGAACAATAATACATACGTACATATATTATGTTCGCCTTCTACATTTTTTGCAACTTGCAGCAACTCTGCTTGAAGGAACTATGTACAATTTAGAAGAATATATGTAGTAATGATAATTAAAAAATAAGAAGAGAAGAAGAACATAGTTAAAAGACACAAACCACAAGGTGGACCAATCAAATAACTTTGATTAGAAAGGTGGTAGTAGCAAAATGCTTTTTCTGATTCTAAAAAAGTGAGAGACATTTTTATACAGTTGCAGTAATTGCAAACATACCACATACACGACGGGTCAACAAAGAGCAACGATAGATAGCGATATTTTTTCTACTACGGAATTGGTTATTTTATATGTTTGAATATACATACATAAAATATATAGTAGTGGTGATAAAATGGTAATCAATTCAACTGGTAAGTTTGTGTTCTGCTATATATGGTGTGAATGAAAAGGTACGACTGGATAATATAATGATTAAATTATAACATGAATAATACGTATATGTACATGTACAACGTACAACAATAATAATAGCATAATAATTTTTTTCGACTAGTCAGAGAGGAGGAAAGTGAAAAGTTGCATTTTTCAACCGAGACACAAATCTGCTTATGTAAACCTTTCCATTGTAAGCAGAGAATATTTATAATATATATATAGTTATAGCCGCATTTAAAGTAAAAATAACAACGATCCAAGTACAGAGAAAGATATAGAAAATAGAAAGAGAATATATATATAGAACGAGAAAGAGAGAAAGAAAAAACATTACACATACACATGAAATAATGATGATAATAATTAACGCTTACATTGTTAAAATGTTTACTAAATAATATATAATATATACAGTACGTACATACATAATATATAGATAATATATATTATAATGATAATAATACTGGTGGTGTATTTCTGTTATTATTAAGTTTTTAATGTCAATAATTCCGTATTTACCTATTTATGCACTATTTCAAATAGGTAGTAGTAGTTTATATAGTGTAATGGTGGTGGTAGTAGTAGTATATTCCATAATATATTTTCATATAACCCATAATAATGTAATCATTACTTCATTACTATTTAGTAGTATTATATTATTATTGCAAACTGCAAGAAGATAAAAGAGACAAAAAGGAAAACTTTTAATAATAACAACAACAACGGTAGTAGTCGACAGTTAGCAAATTATTCTGAGGATTCCAGATACACACCCGACAAATAATAAATTAATTCGTTTGAAATAATTACATTAATTTTGCCTTTAATTATTAGTTTGCAACATGCACAATTAACATTTTGTATAAATATACACAAAAACTGCTTCGGGCGCTTTTTGGGTTAAGAGATGGTTTTTAAGTAGAGACGGACAAAACTAAAAAGACAACAAGGACCTTGAGGTACATACACGGTTAAATACACGGTTTTGCACCTGTTGTTATCCAGGCCAAATATTCTCTTTTGATGTTATTATAATAAAACCAACCACACAGCAGCATTAGAGTACATACGTTGCTAGTTTTGCTAAATTGCTGTAATAAAAAGGTATATCGTGAAAAGAAACAAAACGAGAAGAGATATTTCTACACTGCTATATGGCTATACAGTGAAAAACTGCATCTTTGCTTGTTATTAAAAAGTAGACAAAAAACAAACACTCAAAGCATAAAGAGACAAAGAGGTGTTAGCAGATTTATTTATAAACTACTACGCAGCATTAATTCATAGCGCTTTTAGTAAACTACAACGCATTTCAAAGTAAGTTAATACGATCCGTCAATGTCAATAATTAAACTTGTTCATTAAGGTAGATTATATCTCTAAGTTTTTGATAGGTATATGGTTTTTACCTTACTATGTTTGAATACTTACATATGTATAACATATAATGTATATTCTCATAATGTATATAAATGGTGATCCAAAACTACAACTACAAGAAAGTGATCATTTGTAATAATAATATAGTAATAATAATGATAACTACTACAGACATGACTACTGTACTATCAAGGTTCTGTTTTTTACTTTCCTATACTGTTACTTACAACTCAGCTATATTTACGCTACTAAATTCCATAATGAATTCGGTTATATTTTTTATGTATATTCTTCCATTTAGAATGTTTTTGATATATTATTATTATTTTTAGGTTTAAATTATTATTATTTTGTTTTTGCCAAGAAAATATACTACGCTTTCTACGAGAAGAATGTGTGAATAATAAAATCGACTACTACCAACTACTGTAAATACTGAATGAAAATCTTTTCATGGTTATTGTTATTATTCCTCATATATAAATTGGATTCTCCGCGCTGTTCTAAACGTCACGATAGATAGAAAAAATCTCAAACTTGTGTGTAAATCTGATACGAATACTTTCGTCATTTAAGAAAAAAAAATAAAAGCAATTTTCTCAAGTTTCAGTTTTACTTGCTTTGTCAAAAATAAAAAATAAAAACGGAAATACCTACTAAAAAAGGAAAGAAGGAGAAAAAATTGGTGGCAATACTTTTCAGACGTGGTAAACACCAGACCAGTCAAATGTGGCTGCTGCAGGATGAATACTGGGAGCGGCAGCAGAAATTCCAGGGATCCCCGCAAAGTCCAAAGCAGCCGAGTTAGCAGCTGACTGATTAGCGGCGGCTGAAGGTGCCAGTGAAGCGTGGTGGGCAGCGGCCGCATGATGGTATGCTGCAGCGGCTCCAAACGGTACTCCAGACGCTGCAGCAGCAGCTTGAGCTGAATTCGCTGATGCTGAAAGACTCGTCAAAATGGTGGGTGGCCCAGCGGACATTTGTGCAGCCGCTGAGGGAGGTGGTGGTGGAGGAGGTGCCACCGCTGCGGCTGCAGCAGCAGCAGCAGCCGCTGCCGCCGCTGCCGTGTTTCCATTCCAATTCCTCACTGGATACGGTGTATATCTGGCCAAGCCAGAACGAATGGTGGAATACGTAATAGGCCCGGGTGCTGCGCTGACCATTGTGGCACCAGCAGCTCCTGGTTGAAGGATTCCGAGTCCTCCAGCTGCGGCGGCCAAATGATTACCGATGGTAGCTGCTTGGTGATGTTGTTGATGAGCCCCGTGACCAGCTCCAGTCATCCCCAAATGACCCCCGTAAAATGCAGCATAGGCTGCGGCAGCTGCTGGTGTTGTTCGTTGCGCCCCCAAAGCCGACGCTGCTGAAGTGGCGAGGGATAGATGATGTGCTGCGGCTGCTGCTGCGGCGGCGTCGTGACCAAAGGCGTGATGTAGTCCCGTAACTCCAGCCACCACCGCCTGAGCTTCTTTCGGTTTCGCCTTTTTACACTCTACCTTTTTGTCCTTGATTGTGTGGTAATGTATCTCACAGATACGCTCCACCACCTCATCTGACTCAAAAGTGACAAAACCAAAGCCTCGGTGGCGCATTGTTTGTTGATCCATCAACATAACTGCATCCTCCACTTTACCAAACTGGCCGAAATATGCTTTAATCTCGTCTAAGGTGGTATCCTGACTCACACCCCCCACAAAAATCTTCTTGGTTTTGTAGGAATTCACTGCAGGAACTTGTTTATTGCGAGGAGTAGCATGTTTTGGGTCTATTCGCTTTCCATCCAAAATGTGGTTTGGAACTGAAACAATTTTACGAACGGTGTCGGAGTCGGCGAATGTGATGAAACCAAAACCTCTACTTCTCTGAGTCATTGGGTCTACTACAACTTGCACTTCTAAAACCTGACCGAATTTGCCAAAGTATTCACGAAGTTTCTCCGAAGAGGTTTGCCAACTCAGTCCTCCAACGAATAATTTATTCTCGTAGCCAGAACCTCCAGTACCGCCGGAACTGGAAGATGCAGTGTTTACACCCGCCGCAGCCATTGATGTAGGTGTGGAAGATGCAACCGTTACGGCAGAATTCATAACTGTTACTGTACCTGTTGACTCGGTCTCCTTAGCTGTAGCTTGCACTACCATCCCAGGAGCACCCAGCAATCCTCCACCACCTCCGATTCCTCCTCCCCCATCTGTATTCGTCGTAGCTTGTGCCACTGATAACACAGGCTTTAACTGTTGTTGTGCGGCGGCGGCTGCTGCTGCTACAGCTGCATTCACGGCTAAAACAGAATTTGTTGTGTTCACTCCTGCCGCCACTCCTAAATTATTTACCATGTCGGAAGCGGTTACAACACCGACACCAACGCCGTTTTCCTGCTGATGACTTAAGTGTACTTGATGAACTGATTCAGGGTCCAATTTCATTGAAACGACCAATGGGTTGGTATCGACTGCGTGATGATGATGAATATGGCCATGTCCATTTTCCTTTGGAAGAGTGGCTACATTAGCCGCTGCAGCGACTATAGGAACTGCTGTGGCTGCTGCGAGCGCAGTACTTGACAGTCCATTCATTTCCATCATTTTTCCTTTTGTAAATTTTTGAAAATCGTCGTCGTGTGTAATAAAATTTTTCGTTTGTTTTCTTCTGGAATGATGTGGTAACTTGAATACTGGAAGATTCCTGTTGCAGGTTTCTGTTCCTCAGTCTACACAGTGTTTTATGATTGTTGAAAAATTTTCTTCTTTTGCTCACAAAATTCGACCGAGATCAATGTTTTCTTCAATGTAAACGTCAAAAGAACTATATAGTTGTAATTCCAAGTACATGGGAAGACTTATAGATGGGCGTCAAATTATAGTTTGCACCAGTAAATTGTAAAATGATGAAATAAAATGCGTTTAATTATATGGAGTTTATCTTGCTTGCAAATAATGTTTTCCAATCAGTCAAAAACTTTTCTTCTTGCACTGTCGCTGTAATATCCCTATGCGAATTTTGTTTGCTAGAGTTAAAGTAGGAATGTAGTAAATAATACAGGTTGCACGTACGTTTGTAGTTTCCTGAAAAAAAAACATCAAAAAGAAGAGAGAAAAATTAGCTAAAAATTCCTGCTAGTTTTACTTCCATATAATCCATACTTATAAAAGGAATAAACAATAGTAAGTTTACAGAAAAATCAATAAAAATCGCCCATACGACAAGCTGCCTGCGCTCACAACTGTTACTGTTCTTACGTCCTCGCGAATTCTTCTCTCTGTGTTCCTTCTCCTATTATAGTCGTTTTCCTGAAAAGTAATCAAATCTCATAAGTCCAACAAGAAACAAACTATCCAAAAAGTTGTGCGCATTAATCAATTATTTCAGCTGCTGGCATTCTTTCTCCCCTCAGTCGTCGTCCCACACATATTACATTAATTATATACTCGATTTGCCACGATGGCATCCTTACCACCCAACATATTATCCCATTCGAAACCTTAAAACCCCTTTCCCTCACACTCCTTCCACTTCCCCTTGTAAAATTAATTTCGCTCTCAATAATTATTATTTCCTACCTCGCAGCAATTATTTATTTGCGCACACGCACACAAATAATAAAAAGCGTTTTAACGCTTTTAAAAAATTATATCGCCTCTAGCAGGATGTCGTCTTCTTTTGTATTGTTTTCCTTTCTTTCTTCTTCCTCCTCCTCCCCTGCTGCTGTCAATTTTTGTGTGGTTGTTTGTTGTTGTTTAAAGGAAAGTCCAAACACCTTGTTTTGTTTACAGTTTTTACGTATGTGTATTTAACTCTCAAACTCACACAAACACTACGCACCACCGCGCACACCACAATATGCAATCAGTGAGATGTTCCTACGTGTATTTTCTGTTATCTGCTGACTCCTCTGTTTTTCTTGTTCGTCAATGACGTCTCCTCAATCGTCAGTAGTGTTCACTTGTCAATATATTCACATGTAACATTTACATTTTTTCTTGTCGTCTTTTTAAAAACTAGCTTCACTAGCATCTTCACTACACAGTGAGTTCCTTCTTTTTAAATATACACACTCTGTCTGCTCTCCTGCTATATACTGGGATAATATCTGTCTCTCTCTCGTTCTTATATTCCGTATAAATATTGGCTTATCTCTCTGTTAATATTATTATTAGGTACGTTTGCTTCAGTTAGTTTCCGTAGATTAACAGCAGCGGTGATGGTGATAGTAGTGGTGATAAGGAGAAGATTAAAAATGATATTTTATACTTAAAAACAACTTTGTCCTATTGTAGTTTTGTAGTGCATTTTGCATTGTCACTTTTTGTCACCTTTTCTTCCTCGCATCCCTATCCTCTCATTTTTTTCTCATAATATATTATAATACATCATAATGTAACCACTCTTCTCTCTCTCTCTCTCTCTTTTAGCTCAACAACAGTCAGTAGTGCGCTCCTCATTCATTTCACAATATGTATTCAATATTATAACAAAAAAACTTCTGAAAGAGGTATGCATCAAGGGAACGACGACGAACGCGACGACGATTATTATTCCAACTTTTTTTTCTTTGCCTCCTATCACCTATATATAAATGTTGTTCTCTCTGTGTGGTATATCTTTGTTACACGCCAGCTTTACCTAGAATTCCACTAAAAATGTTCTGTCCCTCTAGAACTGTTGTTGTAGAAGAGCTCTTCTGCTTCTGGGCTCCCTCTCACTCACTCTCTGGTCTAGAGTCTAACAGTCCTACCAGCCATCATCAACATGATCGTCGTCATTATTCAATTAGTAGAAGTGGATAGAGAAAAACGTCCTCCCTTTTTAATAATAATAATAATAATAATAATAATAATATATGTAATAATAATGCCTATGAATGTTAGCAGCAGCTTTAGTACAAGTAACAACAACTTCACTGCATGTAACTGTGTAACAAAATTATATGTCTATATGTACTTTACTATTATTGTGCATCCTTCGTCTCTTCTAGTTTTGCTCTTGTCTCATTCATAATAATATGAAAAAAAAATATAATATGGAAAGAGGTAGTAGGTTGGTGGGAGAGAGAGAGAGAAGTGAAGAGAGCAAAAGGAAGAATAATAAAAAATTTATGTGTGATGTATTGGTTAGTATTGGTATCTCGTTTCTCGTTATGCGTGTCTCTGACTCTCTCCCTCTTCTGGTTGGCGACTGCTCTCTGTGTTTTTCTCCCTTGTATGCTGTGCTGCAATAGCTCTTGCCTAATTCTCCTAACATTATGCATCTCTCCCTCTCTCTCTTTCCCCTGTCGCAGTATCTAGTAGGAGTTCACATACATACATTACTACACGATGATGATATGATAAGCTAGTTGATATTGTACTTGTGTACATCAGTCTACACGCAGAGTGTTGAAGCTTAAGTGTAAGCAGCATTGAGTATTGCATTGATATTGCTAGTAACTGGCAAATGGCGAAAATATTCCGAAGGATTTTATGATGCCATTTGTTCTATACTTGGTTTTCTCATCTCTTAACTTTATAATCTCAAAAATAAAACTATGTATCATCAGCAGTCTTACATTCATGCACATGTGCACTCGCACTGTTTGCGCTTTGTACATACACACGAAACATTTCAAGAGTACATTTTATGCACTTAATTCCCTTCACTCATAGCACCTTTCTTGTTTAAGAGAATACTCGGTATTCATTCGTGAGTCGTCCGCCTCTTTCCCAACATGATCTTTATTCTTCTCCTCCCTGCTGGCTGAATAACATGAACCTCACGTAACAGCGAATAACGTAAAAAGGGTCTTGCAGTAGTTTAACGCATCATCATCGTCATTCTATTTGTCCTATGCTGTGCAGATTACGTAGAGTTCGTTCTTTCTACCTTTGCCTTATTATTAGACGAGATACTGAAACGTTTACCTTTGTCTGCCTTCTCTTCGGCTAAACACACACGGTATTTATATTAGGAGTTTTGACTATCGTTTGAAATAGAAGCGGACGGGAATGAATGTATACACTTTCGTAGATAGGGTGATGCATGTATGTATGAATTATCGTGAATAGTGGTAAGTCACGGACATATGGGCAACGCAACGGCACATAATCGTGTCCATAAAATGTAAAGTTTTCTTACCTACATACACATCGCAATTCAACGTAAACGATTTTCCTCACAAATACCACTACTTCTCACGATACGAGCAGCGGATGCTTAGAGAGAGAGAGACAACCTGGGAGGATTCGATCTGATCCCATTCCCATGCACTACTTTTACCGATTCCTATACCTACGCTTGCACGTAGTAGTAGTAGTTTTAGTTGAATCAACAATAACAAGGAAAGGATAGAGAAAAATCTAAGAAAAATGCCTTTTTACCGAGTGGATGAGGAAGCCATAAAAATGGATTATGCATAAAGTGCCTGACAGAAAAAGGGACGAAAATAAAGAAGAGAACAGAGAGCCCATATAGAGCTTTTCAGTGGCTTCATGTTTGCTTGCTTGTTTAGTAGTTTACTTTTCGTTTTTACTATGCGAAACAGTAATAGGCATAAAAAAGAAACAGGCATCTCATCGTTGTAGCTCGGTTTTGTAGGCACTGCATGCATCCACTCCACTACTCTACGCAAAACAGACCAACAAAACGGGAAGAAGACAAAATCTCTTTTTTTTATTACGTTCCTCTTCTGGCTGCCGAGTTTGTTTCACGGTGACGATGATGATGATGACGATGATGGTGGCGGCGGTGGTGGTGGTAGTGGTGAGAGAGGTGACGAAGAAATGATATCTGATGAAATGATAATATTGGAGGGGGATTATGATCCACTCTCACTTCACTTACTCCCAACAGCCACCGTGTAGTATGTATGTAGTATGGTTGCATCCATTGGTGTACTTGTACTACTCATTATTATGCGTCACAAACTCACAAACTTATGAATTCTACTTCGCTATACCCCGCTACACAACAAATAACGGTTTTTAGCGACCGCGAATGTTTGAATCAAACTTCTTTTTAGAGTGAATGAATAAAATGTAAAGAAAAAACATAAAAAAAAGAAGCTGGTAGATTGGTACATTGCGCATTGCATTAGTGCATTGCTAAAGATGTGAGGCAACAACCGACTGAGAAAGATTTCAGCGAAAGAGAGAAAAAGACTAGGCTGAACAGCAGCAGCAGCAGCATCGTCACGAACGACAGGCGGACTACTGGGAGCTCTGGGAAGACAGAAAGACACACACGTACGCAGAAGAAGGACAAAGAATGAAAATAAACTTTTTACGCACTGACTGTTTAACAATAGCTAATTTCTTTTCACTCCTCCACTCTCTTCCTGCCATTATTTCCTCGCGTGTCATTAAATTTAAATGAGTTGATTGATTTATTTATACAAAAGTTGCGATAAAGATCGAACAGACTGTATGGTTGTTGTAGATGGTGGAGTACAAATGTAGTAAATGAGTCCACAGACCTGAAGAAGAAAAGGGACAGACTGTTGTAGTGGTTGTTAAATTTTGTATGACAAGAATGCTCTCGTCGATGTGATGAGCACAAGTTGAAAAGGAATTTTTCACCACTGAGGGCAGGTGTAGAGGTAGATGGGAAAAAGAAAGTTTTCTCCCTGCTATATCGGTGAAAGCAAGTAACATTTTTTTGTAAAATTCATCGACACTCTGTTGTTTAGAAAAGGTAGCTGCAGTATTGGTTGTTAGTGGTGGATGAAGGAGCAAATGAAACGTACAAAACTCAGTTTTTCATTGTGACATCACAAGCGAAGCTTTAGAAAATAATAGTAAACTACATTACTCAATATACTCAAAATTTGGAACTTTCCATTCGTTAATGAACAAATACTTCAAATGAGTTTCCTATTGTGAGTAAAAACTAAATATATTTGCACTTTTTCAAATGTTAATTTAGCTCATCTTGTGTTGTGATAAATGAGATTTTATATTGCTTTTTTCCACGTTTTTAGTGGTAATCGCTCCGCCAAAACTTTTAAGCCAAAGAAGCACATCCCAGAAGGTACTCATCAATATGACTTGATGAAACATGCTGCTGCCACACTTGGATCGGGGAATCTTCGTTTGGCAGTCATGCTGCCAGAAGGGGAGGATCTCAACGAGTGGGTAGCTGTCAACAGTAAGTTTACTAGTTTACTGCTCGAATATTTTGAAGTTGGCAACCGTGATAATGGTGAAGGGTAGTAACAAATAATAATGGTTTTATACAGCGGTGGACTTTTTCAATCAAATCAACATGCTGTATGGCACAATCACGGAATTTTGCACAGAAGAATCATGTCCTGTGATGGCGGCAGGACCCAAGTACGAATACCATTGGGCAGATGGTCATGTGGTGAAGAAACCCATAAAATGTTCCGCCCCCAAGTACATTGACTATTTAATGACGTGGGTTCAGGATCAACTAGATGATGAAACATTGTTTCCTTCGAAAATCGGAGTACCCTTTCCCAAAAACTTTTTTGTGATCGCCAAAACAATCTTGAAGCGACTATTTCGGGTTTATGCCCACATATACCATCAGCATTTTGCCGAAGTGGTGCAGCTCGGGGAAGAGGCGCATCTCAATACATCTTTCAAGCATTTCATTTTCTTCGTACAAGAATTCAACCTGATTGAACGTAAAGAACTGGCTCCACTCCAGGAGCTCATTGATAAGCTGACAAATGGAACGAACAGCAAAGAACCTCCTTCCTTACAAAGATAAAAACATGAGGAGAAACACAAGATGGAAAGTGAGCTACAAACAATTTATCTGTTATATTTTTCGTGTTTGAAACACACCCAACATTTAATCTATAATGTGTAATGTTACCAGTTTGTTCGAATGTAATTGTCAACTGACACAACATCGGCTATAACGTACTTTTAATACGATGCCACAGAAAATCTACTTAGCAAAGATACACACAATGCAATGCAATATGTGCATACTCTGAGCAAATTTTAAACATTGACAAGTATATGAGAAATAATTTATATGAAATTCTTGTCGTTGTATGTTTTAATATAAATGGTGCCTTTTTTATTATAAATGTATGAAATATCATGTAAAAAGTTATATTTAAAAGTATTTTCGACGTAAAAACATTATATGACCTTACTGTGTAACTTGCGAAGAATGAATGAGATAAATGCAAATCAAAAGTAATAATAATATAATTGTACATGTACATGTTTGCTTAATCATGATTTAAGTTAACGTAAAACGTTACGAATACTTAAAATGGTAAGCAATAATTAAATATATACTTTTAGAATTACGTACGACGTTGAGATACCTTTAACATTCGCTGTTATTATTTTATTACGAGTAAAATATTTTTCTCGTCGCTCGCAGAAATGTTTGCAATAAAATACGCTACTAATGTACACACCTAAATTAAAATAATCGTGTTATGCGTTACAACGTTTGCGAATGCATTGTTTTATGAATGTCGTGTTTAAACGATCATGTTATTAGTTGATGACAGAAATAAATATCCATTGCTTGTAGAAATTGTAGTTATAGTCGTTTTTTATTAAACTAATGCATATTATCAGTTATTATAAAACTACCTACTCGCATAAAATTATTTTGGAATATTACTTACTGCCTGTATATAATTATTTTACTGCATAACAAGTATCAACAATTCATTTTAAATTGTTGCATAATTTAGTGTAAACCAACACGTTTACAGAACAACAAAATCAAGTTTATTTTACAATTTTCTAATCATTTGTGTTTTTTATCTGAACAGCTCCGAGTCTAGTAGGATCTTGTGAAGGGTAATATATAGGCATAGGCCGTTCAGTTCCTGGCACAGGTGGCTCTACAGCGGGTGCCGATGATGATGATGATGACGATGTAATTGTTGAAGACGGAGCTGGTCTGTTGCCACTTCCAGATGGTGCAGGTCCGGAAGGAAGTGGAGGAGGCGGTAAGAAGTACGGCGCTCCGCCCATGGGTAAATTAAAAAAGTTTGATGAACCACCACCCCCCATTCCCATAGCAGACGGAGGAGGAGGTAAGGCTCCAGGCAAACCAGGTACTGGAGGAAGATTGGAACCGTCTTCGGCAATGTGACTTTGCTTAGCTTGCGATTTTCCCCATCGTACCGTTAGTCTTCTTCCCAGGAGAATGAGCTTGTTGAAGCTTTTCTCTGCTGCGGTTTCAGCTGCAGCCCTTGTGGTAAACTGTNTGAGCCAAATTTATCCTTCGTCTAAAAGAAAAAGGATGAATAAATTTAGTATTCTCATTCCAAGTATCCATTTAATACGGCATAAACCAAATCAGATTGTTCATGATGTTTGGTTTTTATATAATACTTACCATTCGAACATAAGGATTGTCGCCTAAACAAGTTTCACACAATATTGGAAAATCCTACAAAAACAGTTTGTCAAGCAGTTTAGTCAATGACTTTTTTCTATAATATGTAATATATTTAAGGTCAGAAAAATAAAAAAAAATACTCACTGATTCCTCCCAGTTTTGCCGGTTGTAAGTATTGGTACTCTTTGACATCGCCATTTTTCAATTTTTTCTGTTAAAGACAAGTTGAGTTGATAGTTACTTTACTTAATCGCATGCTGGAGAATGTTAAAATAAATAAGTGTACTAATGAAAATATTGTATATTATAGTGAAGGTGAAAGTAAAAACGTACATTTCTAATTCCACCAATTCTTTAAGAGGGCAAAATTTCACACTTTGACTTTCACAGATTGTTCCTAATGGATTTGGTTTTCCATCAACAGAGACTAACTTTCCTTTTGTTTTCAGACAGTTTCACCAAGGCTTTATCTGCACTCTGTCCCTAAAATGTCATCAAATTTTATGGAATAGTTTAATGGGTATGGTGGAGTGACTACGGTCCTGTACGGGATACCTGATGATGTTAAATGAAGAAACTGAAATATACAAACTTTTTTTTTAGTATACATCTCAATATCTCAATCCCTATCTTACATACATGACCTGTAATATCCACTTTTATGGTATTAAAATTATAACAGAACCCCCTTTTAAATAATTACGATTTTACGGTTATCAGGTTTTACAGTTTACCTATTAAATTTGTCCGGATTGGAATAATTAGACAGACACTAAAGTAAAATGGAAAGCCAAACAATAAGAAACAATACAGTAAATAAAAAGTATAGCAATAATGAGCTTATAAATATCAGTCAGTACCAAAACCAATGCGATAAAACGAATAAGGATGCGTAAAATACACTGTATGCAATAAAATAAATATTCCTTTCTAAATAAGCGCGTTAGTTCACAACACCCCAATACGCCGGTGTTCATCCAAGGATGCAACATTGGACTCGACTTGGGACTTTTAGGGGTGACCGTAAAAGTAAAAAAGGTATATCAATATCACACCATTCACACCCCATAAATTGCTGTGCATCTGTCGTAGCCTATTTTAAATGCCCAAGATAAGAGATAAGACTTGGACATAATGTTTTATTTGTGGTATCATGCAAGAACTAACGTAAATGAAAACACATTTTATTGCTTTTTTTGGACGAAACCATGGCCTTGAGAAAATGAAAGGCATCTCCTTTTGTTTGAGGTAGGTCTACGTCGGGTGGGGTGGATGGTGTATAGTAGAAGAAATAAGCCATCTCGAATCTTATAGTATTCACCGAAATAATCTTTTTTGTTATTTTATTGATAAATTTATATTTAGTTTTATTTATTACATGCGCGCACTACTACAATAGTATTACGTAAATATATGCACATAGCACACACTTTATATTTTCGAACATTAAGGTTTTAATGTCCTAAATTAAATCATAACAGAATATAGTATTTTATTTATGACGTACATACTGAGATTTATAATAATATTCTACCTATGAACTCTTCAATCTAAATTATATACCGTCCGTAGATCATATCTGTCGTGTTGCCCGTCAGTGTGTTGTTTATATTATTATGTACATCCATACAAGTTACTCTCCTTAATTCTGACACATTCACAAGATAACATCACATTTTCCAATTTTCACAATGATTTGCAAACGCATTTTCCACTTTCTCCATTGAACTTTCCTACGGTCGTATTACATACCTAAAATTTTAATGATTTGCATGCATCTTAAAAACGAGTTTACCTAAATAATGTGGTATGACTGAACTCCTGGAACGTTTGAATAAACACGCTACCGACGCCGTGAGCAAAGTAAAGGAAAATATTAAATAATGCAAGCTAATTCCACAAAATAAGCAGCACCACTGCAAATATAAATTATATGCCTAGAACATTTTATAATTCGCCCCTGAAATACATAACATATATTCCAGTAGTGTAAAAGCGTCACAAACAAATTTAATTGCTATTAAATGCAACTAGATGCATCGAAAGAATTCAATGGCTGCTTCATTCCAATTTTTTTTACGCTACAACAATTATTCTATACATTGGAGCATCCACTCAACTTACGAAGCTGATCACTTACTCGATATCAAGTACATTTACACTGTATTGAAACATAATTTCGTTTTATAGTTTCTATATGATAAACACTCTGTCACTGGCGTCATGTTTAGAACTACCAGTTTTAAATTCCGATATTTCCTTACAATAGTATTTTATATAATGTCAGATTTTTAAAAACTCAAATCTAAATTGAAAGTAAGGTCAAGAATCATAATCAAAATTTTCTTAAAATTTACTTACTTAAACGTTCGAGTTAGTTTTTGAGTTTTTGAAATGTAGTATGTATGAGATATAGAGTTAGTTATTGCTACGTACAATACAATTTAATAATCATCATAATCCAAGGCAAATTACCAATTAATTTACATATATCATCTAGCAAAAATTACAGACTCAATCACATGTTAATTTAAATTTTAACGTTTATCTTAAATAAAGACGTTCAGGGAGACTTGTATTTTTTGTAATGGAATGAAAACAAACAATTAAAATACATGCTTATTACTCCTAAAAATATCATACTGCATGTGCAGAAATAGAAAAGTGTGCATTCGTGGTAAGCACGACAAGAAACAGCAATTACCAAAAACGAAGTGGAAATACATTATACTACATATTACCGACAACTATATATTGCGACAAGTAAAACGTTCGATTGAAATAAAACAAAATTGAGAGCACGAAAATTGCAGAACTTTGACTTTTACTATTGTATTATCTAAAAGTATGACTTGCGACTTATAGAACGACACCAACATAATGGAAACAATAAATTTATGCAAATAGGTACGTAAAATATTTAACGGGGTGTGTTTTGTGATGTGTAAAACTTTAGTCTAGCACAGTTCTCCGTCTTGATTCATGGTTTTCTTGATACGGAGAAACAGGGTGGTGTACCAATTTTCCAACCGACTGATTGAGTCATAATCCTTGAGAGTTTCCGTAAATGCGTCAACGTCCTCATTTTCCAAATGGGATGCCAAACCCTAAACGACATTAAAAATTTAATTTAAATGTAGTTAAGAAGTTAAAACGACATTAAAAAATAAAGCCAAAGAAGCACACGTGATAATTAGTGTGCTTATGCCATGAAAAAGAGACGAATAATAAGTAACGAAAAAACAATGCAAGTCACAAACCTTCATTAGCTTGTATTCTCGCGAGTCTTGGAATCCAGGGTACATGTCACCATATCTCTCAAGAGCCTGCTGGCAATTTAGAACATCGACGCAAAGATGGCAAACCGCCGCACGGAAGAAGTATTCTTTTGCAGAGTACTTTAGCAGACTGCTCTCAAGGGAGGCCGCAGCAACATCTTCATAAACTTTGATGGCCTTCGTATAATTCTCCATCTGGGCTGCGTGGGCAGCAACTTTTAAAAGTGCTTTATTCGCCGCGGCGTTTGACTCTTCGCCTTTATAGTAATCTGCAGCTTGTTCGTAATGATGTATAGCTTTTTCAAGGTCTCCCTCTGCTTCAAGTGCCTCAGCAATTGATTGATGATGTTTTGCAGCAAGAGAGAACCGCCCCATTTCTAAATACTGCTCTATAGCTCGCTCCAAGTTTGAAACTGCCGTTTTGATATCTGTTTTCTTATAACATGTCGCAGCGTCAACAAAATTTGTAGCTGCATCGTGGCGATTCTGTTTCTGCAAATGTAACTCTGCCGCTTTTGAGAAGGCTTCGCCAGCGTTACCCCATTTTTTCGCCATTTTAAACATATTTGCTGCTCTTTGGTAGCATTCTATTGCCTCATCAGCTCTGTTTCCACTTCCCCTGTTTTCAAGCGATGGAAAACATTTCAAATGTATTATACCATCAAATTTGTCATAAACAAGTTGTTAGTAATAAAGAACTGTATCCATACCCAAACACGGATGACAAGAAGCCTTTTGAGGAAGTCAACTTCTTTTCTGCTTCAGCCATCAGCTCCAAACCTTTCTTCTCGGAGTCACTCATTTTTACGCTAGACTATGTAACAACCTTTCTGGATAGTCCTAATGTAAGATTTGCCAATTAGATCCTAAACGCCTAGACCGTCCAACTAAAAAATTAAAGTATACAAAAAATATTCTAAATTAACATTCACACCCCCGCGTCATTAAACATTTCTTAAGTACTACACAAACACATAAAACAAACGAGGTACCAGCTGATAATACTAGCACATTCATAATGTTTACAAAACAAGAGTATGTGTTCCTCTAGTAAATGAGACTTCGCCTTTCAAAAATGAACTACATATCTCTCTCTGACTCGGAGCGTTTTAAAAACGAAACTACTATTGAAGGGCGTCCACAAAAACGCCTATAATCCCCCGCTCCCCCTTTCCCTCATTACTCACTTGCTCGGTGTTCTCTTCTCTTTTCTCCTTTCAATTCACTTTGTAATTTGTCCTTTAAATTTTCGACCTTTTTAGTAACAACTGGTACAAGAAATTGCAGTTTTATGATTTTCTCCTTCTGTCTCCCACTCACTCACAAATTGCCACTACGCTAATGCCAGGAGAAATGCGTACAAGTAGTAGTGATTTGTCACGTTTTTATTTATCAGATTGTATGGGTTGGTAGTTCTATGCTGTGAACAAGCAAGATTGATAATGATAGATAACTTTATGCTATAATGTATTATGACGAGGACGTAACAGTTTCCAGTCAGGATATATCTTCCTTCACTCAAATTTTCGTGTTTTTTTGTTTTTTCATCGCACTTTTACTCACTCCTGCCTGAGTCAACTTGTGTGAGCAAACACACACCAAGATGCATGCATATGTTTTTAAAAAGGTGTATTTTGTGTCCACATACAACAGCAGCAGAACAGCGTACAAGAACAAGAAAGAATGGGAAACCTACTCATAAACTTCTCTTTCCTCTATCAGCTTAGTCAGATTCAGAAAATACGTTCGCTCATTTTACACTGTGAATTGTAAAATATGGAATTGGTTTATTGGAGAGAGCTGTGTGTTCACTCAGGCTGACTAGCATAACAAGAGAAATTCTATATAAACTTCCCTATTCACTTACATAAGCCATCATAATAAATATACCTTCAAAACTGCATTATACCCATACTCGACATAACTACTCTCTTCTTAATAGGTTGCCACTGCTGCGCTGTAAACGAGAGATATACATTTTGTGAGTTTCACAAGACTGCTGGGGGTTGAGTTGGAGCTGATATTGCAGAAAACGTTAGAGACAGCAGCAGCAGCAGCAGAAAGAGTTGAGACTTTTTTCGTTACTGTGTGTAAATGTACATGTTTATATGTAACACGGACCGACGACGGACGACACACATAGCAAATTTCCTTACATAACAATAGTATTTAGCGTGCCTAGCTGTCTTATTTTGAGACACCATAAAGTTCACAACATTCGCGAGCAAGGGAAATCTTCCTTCGCACAACTCATGTTCCCTTCATCTTTCTTCATGTAGTGTATGCCAAGCCAACCTAATTTTGTGTCGACTCCTCATATACAAAGGCAACAACATCGTGCTATGAAGAATGACTAAAAACGATAAGTATAACGTTGAGGTACTTGCGTACGTGTAACCTTAATTGCCGGAAACTACATTACCGTAATATAGCTACTAGCTTAGTTACACGTAAAATGGCCATTTTATTGTTATTTTACGAGAGTTTTTAAATGTGTGTGTGAAGCATTCGTTCGGGCTGGCTTCTATTAGGGTATTATTGCTGGTTGTTTTATTTCGACTTGCGACGTACAACAGTAAGATTATAGCAGGTGGTGTAGGGACGCACACCGTTCGACATAGTTAATATGCTAGTAGGAAAATACGGCGTAATTTAATTTATTAATGGATCGAATCATTATTATTTCATGGAGTAT
>JAHZNE010004089.1:0-14789 GCA_027744055.1 Callyntrura sp. NNG-2020
TTTTCTGTTTTTTTTTCTACTTCTTCTAACGTGAAATTCTATTTGGGTAAGATTACATGGAGTTACAAGCTTCTTTGAATAGAGAGCTGATTTCACTTGGTGTAGTCACTGGTCATATATAGTTCGCGTGTCCATGAATTTTGAATGCATAAATTTGAATCAATTGAATTGGTATGCCGCTTGATGCGATAACAGGAGAGGACCCTCCTTGAATTGCTTTGACCCAAAGCAATATGAAGCACAACTTTTCTCAGTTCATAAATTATAAAATCAACTAACTTTGACCCAATACAAAATCTATGACTTGTGTGGACATCCTATAGTGAATTTAACAATTAAACGGTGTTCAAGTCATCTGCAAAATAAAACCTGCCATGTTTATATGTACTTTCAGTTGATTGACGAAAAGACGTCAATTTACAAAAATAACTGTTGGGTTGGCTTTTTTTTTATTTAAAAAAAATAGTGCGGATATTAAATGTCTATTTTTGTTCAAAGTCAAACAAATGAAAAGCATACGAGACCTTGGTCTTATTTTCAGCTTTTATAGAGCATAAAGGACTTTTTCCGAGAGTGTGTCCCTGAGTGTATTTACCTTTTCCTGAGAATGAATTAGCCAAATTATTAATAATGTTTGTACACCGTTCATTTTGACCTCCTCCCTGATTCTACTCATCATCTCACACACACACACGGTATCATCATCCTTATCATGATCATCCCAACGAGAGAATTTGTGGCGGAAACCTATTACGCACACAAGTTAAAATTGTCAGTCTCTTCTATAAACTCTCCTACTTTTTTGCGGTGATGTTTACACAGTTGAAATGTACCAGAGAATGAGGTGATAATGATCATGATCCTATACGTTATTTCCTCCGCAGTTTCTAGTTCCGTATTGCTTGTTTGTGGTTTTTCATGTTCTGGTTGTGACTTTTCTAGCAGCAAAAGTACCACAGCATGCAGCAGTGACTTTGACTCTAGCGACTAGAGCTGTTAGAATATGTCTAGCTAGAAATAGTAATAATAATAATAATAATAATAATAATAATAATAATAATAATAATAATAATAATAATAATAATAATAGTAATAATAATTTGGGTATAACGTCAGTATACCTATTTCTACTACGTTATCCGGTCGGTGTGCTTCTCCTACTACTCCTCTCTGATCAATAATGGCATGAACCCAATTTGGCACTGAGAGAGACAAACTCATCTCTTCGCGTCACCATCCACTCCACCACACACTGCACCACTGACTCAACTGCTGAGGTATCCATTACGCGTTCCTGTGTGAAGACGCAACCTTCCTGTCTGTGTGTAGTATGAACACGTATGTATCATTCTTCTAAGTAGGCATTATCATTCTTTTAACTGATCACGTTGTTGTGATCTCTTTAAAGCCTTATAAATATTTTAACATGTGCCTATAAGCTATTTATTGCATTTAACGCTATCACTTGCAACTTCTCCCTCCATCTCTTCACAGCTTTGATTATAGCCATTTCCCTGCTACATTTCTCGGTTGCTTGCTGTTAAAAACATATATTTTGGCATACCGATGATCATCATCAACATGATATGCACACTTAAATACTTTTATGGCTGGTGTTGTGTTTTTTATGGGAGAATGTGCCTGCCATACCCCCGCCTCGGCATCATCCTCATCTATCTCTCTCTCTCTCTCTCGTCTGTCTCTTGTGTAGAGAAACCATCCATCGCCATTCGCCGTACTTACTATGTACACCAACATTCACGGTTTTCCTGTGACCCAGTATGCAGCGTGTCTAATAAAATGAGTAAAAACCGATATGATCATTGTATAGGAAAAAATACATACACTTGACTTTGCACAAATTTTTTGGCCAAGACGACTATAAACATGTACAGAGAAGGAACGGACGGATGAGTATATATAAGCATACACTGCCTCTTAAACATTCCTTATTATGAATTCCGGCGTTTGAACAAAAATATTTTTACTTCTTGCATAACCCTTTTTTATGCAGGTGTTGTTTATGGCGATAGATGACGACGTCGACGAAGACGATGATGATGATGATGATGTTCATCATCATGATATTTTGGCTTGGGATAAGTGCTTCCGCTTTTTTCAACCTCCGCCTAGTACAACTTCAACTAGCTGTTATCATTTTTTTAGTCAGTCAGGTTTTGCTGGGCGGTGCAGGACGTACGTACGTTACAACGTACAAGTACACACAACACACACTCGGCTTTGAGATGTGAACAAGTGAAGTGAAAGGAAGTCAATTGAATTGGATACTGTGGGACGAACGTCGTACGACAACGACGTTAACGGGGAAAAAGTCAAGTTTCTTTTTTTCTTCTGTCGTGTGCAAAAAATATATATTATCTCCCGTAAAAAACTCTTCTTTTCGAAACACAAAGAGCTTTAAACTTTTTTTTTCTTCTGCTGCTGCTTCTTCTTCTCACGATAACTGAGTTGTTTCCTTACCGGAAGAATTGCATTATAATCGATTAAATTGAGTTTCAAAAGCCTGTTTACTCTGTGATGAGAAGGAGGAGGAGGAAAAGGGAGAAGAAAAAATATATATCCGTTTTCCTTTTTTCTCCCTTGTCAGCGTATTTCGCAATGACTTCATCTTTTCAAAAGGATCATTCATTGTGTCCCCGTCATTATTAAATATAGCTCAAGTCAATACACATCAATAAATCTTAAGTTACATCCGCATCCCTGCCTCTGCACTCTCTGCTCGGGCTGTAGCAAGCAAGTTACATCTCTATATCGTTTTCCTGACATGAAATAAAAAGTCATTTTTCTTTCATCTCCAACGACAATAGTGGTAAAAATGAACGTTGGCTTTTGGTACTGCTGCTCTGTAACAATCGTAATTCGTCTCGTATCACAATACCGTCATCATTATCTTTCCATCTTCCACGTAACGACGTAACTAACGTGTAGGTATTAGGTATCACTCTCTTGCTCTCTCTCTCTCTCTACTTTGGTCTTTGAGAACTCTCTGCTTACATTGCAATTTTCTCAAAGACACATAAAAAATTACAGAAAGACAGAGAAGAGTGATCGATGTTTCTTTTTCTTGTGTAAACATATCCATATAACACGGTTGAAGAAAGATGGATCCTCTTTGACTAACTGATAATATGAAGATGATGATGGTGACGACCATGGTAGTTCATGATACATGACGTGTAGCAATTGAAGGAAAAACGAGACGAAAATCATTCAATGAGACAAACTCGGATACGTACAGAGAGAGAGAGAGAGAGAGAGAGAGAGAAAGGAACCGGGACGTGACTTGAGTACTCAGTTTTGTCCTACCTTCTAAAAAAAGTTTCTCGCTGGTTATGTGTGTGTCTATTCGTCATCATCAGCCTCATCTTCGTTGTCGTGTAGTTGCGTGAGTACGTGTGTTTAGCCAATAATTTTGCGGTTTTATTTCTCAGGCTATTATTGTCATTATTAGTATGAGAAGGGAAATTAGGATGTGTGCTGGATGAGGACATAATGAAAATGATGAACGATATCCTTGTAAAACACCAATAATAATAGAATCATTGGCTATTATTATCTTTATCGTAGGCCCTGATGCATGTTTCTGTTTTGTGTGAGTGAGTGTTTGTGAGAATATGTGTGTACAAGTCAGAAAGCACGTCCCAAACAAGTCCTACTCACTCAAAGAGCCACCACCATCACCGCAAAGAAGCGAATCTTTATTTTTTGGTATTCAAGTGTATTGACATGAGTGATCTTATTATCATTACATTATGGTTGTCTTATAAGTAGGTATATATAATCGTTGGTCTCTCTCCCCCTCCGTTGAGGTATGCATATACCTAAACATTTTATCTTGTCTCCTTTTTTATTGCTGATCAAATCATCTCGCCCATGATCATGTCTACTCTCGCAAAGTTGCCTATTGTATGCACACAACGCACGTCGTCTCTCGTCGTCGTCGTTGTTGTCGACGAAGCACAAAGCAAAAGTAAATTTTTCTTTTGGTCACCAGTGCAATAATCAAAGGAACTGTAGGAATATTTGTTGTTGTTGTTGGTTGGTTTTTATTAGTAGTTTTGGCTCGCTTCTCTGATCTCCCTCGAAATTATGTGACTTGTTGGTTGATGGTTGACTAGAGTTGTAATGCTAAACAGTCTTTTATTATTATTATTCTTGATCATCATCGTCGTCGTCGTCGTCGTCATACTCGTCACTATCATCATTGTCATCATGGCTTTTACGGAATTCAATTCGTCTCTCTCTCCTTCTCTCCTCTCTCTCTCTATCTCTTTCGCATGCATGCCCCAGCAAACAAAACCGCAGCCGCAGCAGCAGCAGCAACGTAGTATCATCATCAGGCAGGAGTAAAGTAACAAAAGATTGAATTGAACCGGCGCACCAGACGCCAAATATGCCTATTTTCCCAACGAGCAAGCCTATATTAGTATTATGATTGCCCATAGCGTCCCAAAAGTCAAAGCCACAAGCACATTCAGCAAACGAGCGAGTCATTCAGCAGAAAAGTAAAGAGTCTGCCATGCAAGTCATCTCATCATCATGATAATACTGACTACTGACCATAAAAATCAAACTGATTTTATGTCTGCTTACTATAGGCACCTATCAAACATTCATCGTCCGTGCTCTTAGGTTTACCAGCATCAAATAAGATGAGAATCACATTTTCTAGTAGACAGCAGCAGCAACTAGCGACATTTGCAAATTGTAGACCCAGTAAAACCACCGTACCAACCTGAAGGCACACACACAGACACACACTTAAGCGTACACAGTTTGAATAATAGTGTTCAAAGCAAAAAAAAGCAAAGGAAAATTGCTTCTGGCCTTTCTTTGATCACATCAAACGCACGCAAGCACACACAAACTGCCATGGATCCCCTGTAAAGAAAACGTGTGTGTCTGCCTGCACCGTACAGAAACTACGTTGTTCATAGATCATCACAACTTTTTAACGGGGACGACGACGACGACGACGACAGCGTTGGTGGTTATTGGGTACCCGGTCGGTCGTCGTCTTCTCCATATCGTCCGTGTAGTCATCTATGTAGCGGAGCATTTGTCATCGTTATTGCTATATATTACCTTTGCGTGTACGATTGTTAGGTAATAGTCAGGTGGGTAGGTAATATGAAACTAATATTGAGGTTGGTTTGGATAGCTTTTACACAACAACAGGAAAAAAACAAAGATCCCGTTGCTTTTCCTTCGCTTACCGAATGGTGCTGTTTGCTGGTCTGAGCGAGTGGTGGTGAGTGTTGAGTCATTTTTATGAAGACTAGTATTACAACAACAACTACGACTACCACTTGTCTCGCTTTTCCTTACTCCCCAAAGTTTACGGACGACGGCGACGTGTGGTAGCTCTAGCTACCTACTTGGGAAGAAGGAGAAAGATTTTCCTCAGAGCAGACCATTGTTCAACCTGGCTGGGTTGTTATGACTGGCGACTGGGCGAGCAGTAGTAGTAGTAGTAGGGGTTGTGTTGTAGTAATAGTAAGATGAGTAGGACGTGTGTGTAGTGAAGTGCGTATGAAATGAAGTAGAGGGTTGAGAAACATTTTCAAAATAATGTACGTACATACATGTGCAGCTATTATTATTATCAAGAAAACCGGGAGTAACGTTCGTGGTGTACTAAAAGTAGTTTGGCTGGTGTTGGTATGGTATGTATGGTCGGGTAGTGTGTCACAATGACAAGCCATCATCATTAGACTTACTAAATGATCATGCTTTTCTCACTGCTGTTGATGATTATCAGCAGCAGCAGAAGCAGCAGCAGTAGAGTAGAGAGAAAAGCAGGCATCAACGTAGCGAGTTTTATTATCGCTCGTTCATAACAATCATAATAAAACCAGCTGCGGCTCACACACTCAAAGTTTACTTGGAATGGGGAAAATTGTTGTCTATTATATGCACTTGAAAGAACTAGGAGAAGAGAGAGAGAGAGAGAGAGAGAGAGAGAGAGAGAGAGTCACAGACTCTAGGATATTTGAGAGAGATGAAAGTACAGCGTTTTATCTCGCACCAAGGAGTGAGTACACCCGAACTAGCAAAGCGTACGACAAAGTGCACTTGAGAATGCAATGTAGGCAGTGTCGTGTGAGAAAACTGGCTTAATTTGTTTTAATGATAAAGAGTCAAGATGAGAGGGAGAGAAGCATAAATGCACATACTTTATTTTATTTTGTATACATTCAATCCTCCCTTGGGCATGATTTATTTGACGAGCTGCTGATGATGATGAATAATATGCGATAATTTTATTATTTATTATAACCCAGCAAAAAAAGCAGTGAGAATGAATGGGGAAAATAGAATTATGATGAATGCAGGCCCCAGAGCCAAAGCGAGACCCACAAAAAAGTATGCAGCAGCAGAACAGTAATAAAAATATTTTTATATTAATTTTTTGTTTGTGCGTTCTCTCTATCTATAAGTGCAGCCACTGAACAGATAAGGAGAGAGAGAGAGAGAGAATTTTGAAGAAGAATATATGCTTGAAAATCTGAGAAGATATACAATTAAGCAGCAGTAATAAATAGCCAGTGTGTAAAGCAACAGCACACCACCACCACAGGGCCAGGGTTATCATCATCGTTATGTATGACGTGTTACTTATTTATGATGAAATGAATGCAGAGTGAACATTGCTGCAGACAAGAAGGCACACAAGAATGCGATTCATAAAAGGCTTTGCATTTTATTTTCTTTGATTTTTTTTGTTCCTCGGGGACTTCTCATTATGAGTATCCCCTGTTGTATGCATATATACAGTTCATCTTGATCACGACTCTTTTGGTCTCATCAAAAAACTGATTTGTACTGTGGGGTTCTCGCAATATCTTTCTGTTAGCTTGTCTTTTGTATTGTTCCTCATTACTATTATTATTATTATTATGCCGTTGTTGTTGCGAAGTACTGTGAGTGAGCCATAATAACCACGAATTCATGGATGCATTTATGTAGGAGATACCTACATAAATGCATGCATAAATATGGTATTACACGACACGATGATGCGATCTACACACAGTATTATGCGGGCATATAAAAATAAGAGAGGGAAATAAGAGAGAAGAAAAGGTAGAGAGAGAGAGAGAGAAAAAATATTCGAATAAGCTCGTTGTGTATCCTTTTGTTCATTTACATTTAATAGGGCTCAAATAAAAAGGATTCTCCTTAACTTTAAGTAACCATCTTGCCATTGACTCCGCAAGCTCGATAATAACAATAATAATAACAATAATGACGAAAAGTTGAAGAGACTCTCTCTTCTTCTCCCCAGCAAAATAACTGGCAGTACTACAACAACTACTATTACTACTACTACTACAGCTTGACGCTCAATGAACCGAATATTATCATTTTTTTCTGACGCTGCTGCTGCGTTGCACTGCGGTTTCGTTATATGGGTATCCCCTGTAATATAATATTTAGCAGGGTTCAGCTGTCAGTTTACTAGTAGTGCGGAACCCGAGAAGAGCAGTAGTGGTGTGTCGTGACAGGAAAAAATGTACTGCCAATATAAGTACTGCTATTATATTACTGTAGCACTTTGCCACGCAGAAAATAAACCGAGTCACCGTCATCATCATCAGCATCATTGTTATTATCCTCATCCCCATTCCCCATCATCCCATCGTCCCAGTGAAAAGGCATTTTTAAATGAGTCTCACCACTACACAGATAGTTCAACCCAGGAGGATACGGGTTGCTCTTTAAAGTTTTTTTGTATGTCATTAAAAGTGCACTAGTATTACCACCGAGCCACTTCAGTTAGTTTGTCTATAGCTGTACACTAGTAAACGAGGAGGAAGACAACAATAATAATAACTGCCATAATAATTTAAAAAACAGAGATTACCATCTATGTGGATAATTGAACAGGGAACAGATAGGAGCGTAGCAGTTTTTTCCGCTGTAGTGTCTATTCGGTTCTCGTGTTGGTGGCGATGAGGACGATGTTGATGATGATGATGTTGCCGTGTGGTACATAGCTATAATGATCATGTACGGTACCGCCACACTAGTACCACCACCACCACCGTCAATATCACAGTTGAATATTTCTGTGATACCAAGATATCGTGTGCGAAAGATACCCGAGAGGAGGGAGAGAGAGAAAAAAAAGAAAAAAACGCGTGTTTTTATAACGATGCACACAGTAGTGGTGCGAATGCCACCAACATCTTTCATATAGGGAGTATATGTGTATATGTACGCAGAAAAAAGCGTTCCTCCTTTTCCTACGCTGTGTGTGTACTTATTGTATAATAATGATGCACTTCCGCTATTTCAAAATCAGTTGACTCTCATTGAGCCACGAAGGAAGAAGTTCAGGCGAGAGAGAAAGAGAGAACACTTCATAATGTGAGAGTGAGCGCGCTGTTGTATAGCTGGGGGGAAATCACTGCTCTTGAAATGCAAGTCATTGTGCAGCAGAAATAGTGTGTATTATTCACTGATGAAGATGATCATCATCACCAGGAGTAGTGTGGCGGTAGCAATTTGGAATTTTAGAGCAGTCATTCAATAGGGATCTTATTTACGGGGAGGGTATAAAGTACACAGCGAAACAACATTTTCCTAGGAAAATGTGTGTACAAAAAAAACGCCTGCACAAATCTGTCACTTTTCTTGAACCTTGTGTTGAATTAAAGAGAATTGTAGTAAATCTGTCAGTGAGTCAAGTGCTTCAAAAGACCGGAATATTATTGTTATTATTGTTATCTTGCTGAACGTTAGTGCATTCATTTTTTCTCTTCTTGGTTGAGAGTTTAGAGCAGTAGTAGTAGTAGTAGCATTAGCTGCAGTAGTGCGAGAAAAGATGGGGAGTTGGTTTGTGAGAATGTGTGTGTGAACTTGCACCAGTTAAAAAATTATCTCTATAATAAAAGCAGGCAATTTTTCTCAGGTTGAGATAAAATACAATAACAACACACTTTTTGCGTGCAAGTAAGCACCTTGTGCAAGTGCACAACGACACGACTTGCGTGTCTGTGCTTCTGGTACACGTTCAGCGAAAAAAGAGAGAGTTCTGCCAGGACAGTTTTTCGTATAATATACTATTATTATTATGGTTTCCGTTCCTCTTCTCGCAGGAACCCATCTCCATCTTGCTCCACTCTCTCTCTCTCTCTCTCTCTCTCTCTCGCTCGCTTCCTGACAATTCGAATTTGTTCAGCGAGCTGTGTAGCTGTAACAAAGCAGTGTTGTAACTTTCAAGCGGTGGTAAGGTCGTGGTATCTTTATACCATCCGCCATCGGAGTAGCATCATCGCATCGTGAGCGCGATCCTGAAAAAAATCTCAGAGAGAAATTGTATACTGGTTGAATTATAATACAATTGTCGTAAAAAGTTCAGCTTGACTGCAAAAATAAAACATTTTGGGTTTGTCTCTCTCTCTCTCCCTCCTCTTGTTTTTTTCTTCCATTCTTTTGGCGACGACCAGTCTCCAGATAGGAAAATAATAGTTCTTTATCTCTTCCCAGCAATTTTTTATCATTGTTCTTTTGTAAGATTGTGCGTAATACGTAAATTTGGGTTTTACTCACGCAGCAGCCTAACTCACCGAGACGGCTTGGTACAAACACTCGCACGTATATATCAGTTACCACCGCCATCATTATTGTCGTCATCAGCATCATCGTCATTCTATTATCATCGTCTTCTTTTCTTTCCTTTAATCGCTTTATTATGACGATATGAATACGATTTTTACACGAGCATCATCGACAGCGTAGCAGCAAGAGCAGCAGACTTTAGCAGCTGTATTCTTTCACTTTGTTGTGGCAGAAAACGGTACGGTTCAGGGTATGAGTGGGCGCATAGTTAAATTTATTTTCGACTCCCCCCACCCACCCTCGAATTGAAAGCGCAATAAACGGAAAGGAATCTGAAAAGAGCAGCGGCAGCGTGCAGAGGCACAATTTTTATGGAATCAAGAAATTCTCTTTACGAGTTTCTTTTCCGTACATTTAATCCTATTATCACGAAAAGAAGAGAATAATACGTGGGGATAGAGTGCTAAGGGTTATAGAAGAGGATCACATAATGCTAAAATATTATCATTATCGCCATCAGCATCGTGATTATCACAAATAAAAAGAGGAACTTTTTTTTACTACTTACTGCCACCACCTTACAACATCCACACCGACATCAGCAGCAGCAGCAGCAAGCAGCAACGACAAAACACCAATTTTTTCCCATCATACTACCGGACGAACTACAAGGAACAAAAAGTGTTTTTGTTGCTCAAACTCCGCTCTCTTTTTGCGTTAAAACTTATTTTACCGCTAGAGTGTTATGTCGCGTCAGTTTTACTGCCCCTTTTCTTCCCAGGCCAACGCAACCCAAACTTGACGACGACGACGACGACGACAACTATATGAAAGAGAACCGGTGCAAAAAAAATTCTCTTGTTTTCGTGACCGTTTTATCTTTTCGTTTTATTACTGCGCGAGAAGAAAAGAGCAATAGAAAAAGAGGTAGAGTAGTAGTAGTTGTAGCAGTAATTGTGCAATTTTCTCGTTACAAACGTTCTCTCTACACTTTGTATTGCCCCTTACCCAATTACCCCGCTCCTAGAGTTGATGTTCATCTCACATCTTATAAAGTAATTTATGTGTAATTTAAATTGAGGAACAAAAAGGCAAAAAAAAGAATGGTAGTGGTTCTACTTTTCTTCTTCTTCTTCGCTGCAAATAAAATTGTAACCAGTGTATATGTACCCACCAAAAGGCATACCCCCGAATAATGACGCTTTTCTCTGTGTATGTAACAGCGGGTTGTGTGTAGTAGGTTAATGCAGAAAGAGAAACGACAAAAAAGACTTGTTTTCCTTTGGCAATTCTTATTATTATCGGGGAGTAGAAGAGTGTGTATGTGTGTGTATGTGTGCTGTGAGAAATCGTTTGACTGTGTGACACAGTTCAACTGGCGCTGAAAAAAGGAACAGCAGTAGCAGTAGCGGCAGCAGCAAGTCAATTTATTACGACTTTGACTTGGTCGTTTCCTTAGGCAAACTGAAATGAAGAACGGATGGACATGACACATGACATACATTCACATAAAAAAAGTTGGTTCTGCCTTTACTATTGCACACACGTAAAGAACACACACTGCATTTTAATACGTGATTTATGAGGCGGTACGTTGTATGGGTGTGCTGGGGATGAAGTATTCTTTAAGAAAAAAAAGAGAACAAAACTTTTTCTTTTTAGAAAGACGAATACACTCTCTTGAAATTGTATTTTGCCGGAGGATTCTGTACCGTCATCCTGGTTCGTCGTCTTCGATGTTTTCGCTGTTGTAGGTATACGTTTAAAAATTAGGTACCATCATCAGATAGATTATTGTGCCGTTGTTGCTGACTACATTAGCAGAACTCGTGAAGCAAGACTGTTGCCGACATTTTTTTTTGTGGCGAGGTACAGTGGCGATTATATTATATATGTGTGCTTCCCTACAAAACGGCAGGTTGCATTAAATTACCTGTAATAAAGCAACCATTATCTCGCTTGGTTTAGCTCCTGTCTCAAATATCGATTTCGAAGTAAATCCTAGAAAGAGGTCGTTTTTTTTTGCTCAACGCGAATTTATACTTGTCTGCCGACCAGCGAAAGTACATAACACACTACAAGATTGGATATTGTAATACTTTGGTTGTAACAGTAAAACCCCTTTTGATGGTGATGATGATTACAACTTTGGAGTTTTCTCTGAGCTGATCGCTACAATAAAAGCCATTTTCTTGGAATTTGGACCACACAAGAAGAAAAAGAAGAAGAAAAGTATACCACCTGAGCATACTCCAGTGTAATCTTTCCATATACTTATCGTAACTGTCGGAAGTCATAACGCACCTCTCTCTCTCTCTACTTGATATGTATATACGGTCCAAGGATGATAATAATGAGGGTGACGACGATAAAGATGATACTGACTGAGAAATTCGCTCATGGCACGATATAATAAAAACTAAAAGAACTACACTACTAAATGGAAAAACTAGCCATTACAGTATTACTACTGCCCATAAACCAGTCAGCAGCACACTAACAAAAGCCGTGTTGTTATTAGAGTGGTAGTTTGATCGTTAAAACGGTGTTCAGCTCACCAACGCCGTAGTCGTCATCGTCGTCATCGTCGTCGTTTTCCTCATTAAAAATCATGAAGGAACCTACAACAAAGTCTGTTGTGGGTGGCGGCGGTGCTGCTCCTTGTACAGTTTCCACTAACACTGCCGCAGTACAAATCGAAAGAGGTGGCAGTGGTGCTCTAACTTCAAATACTGTAGCAGCAGCAGCAGCAGCATCCATTATTAGTAACGCCACCGCTCCCGTCCCTACTAGTGGGAATGCCGCTATTTCAAGTGAAAGTTGTTGTGAAATGACTGAAGGAGATATTAGTGTAAATGGCGGTAAAGGTGGTAATCGGAGCAGCAGTAGTGGCTGCAGTAGTGCTAGTAGTCCCACCATTACCCTCTCATCATCATCCGCGTCCTCCACCAGAACAAATACTACAAGCACGGGAGAATCCTCTGAAGAAGCCGAAAGTCCAGCTCCCAGTTCAACCGGAGGAGCTGAGATGATGATACTTGATGGCAATATGTCAGACTCGCCCGCAGAGGAAGAAGAAATGTTGGAGGAAACGGGAGCCGTGGTTACCGGAGAAACAAGAAGAAAGACTGTTATGAGTTTCCCGTCTTCTTCCTCAACCGCCGCGGTTGTTGCCAACGATCGCGATCCCCGGAGGGAGGATGATGATATTCACTCCAGAATCGTTACCGCTTTTTCGGCCGCTTTTGCAAAACAAAATGTGCACTTTGAAAAAGGTGAGCGATACAAAAGCTGTTGTTGTGTGGCTATTCAGACCCAAAATAACACAAACGATGTAAAAAACAGGGGAAAACAAAAGAGAAAAGCATTGTGCATCTAGAGAGAATAATACGGTCGGGTACTGCTTGTTACAGTAACTGTCTACCATTTTTTGCGTAACACTATCAACCTTCCCGCGCACGCATAGACAGGAAAAATACGCCTACGCATTAAAGAAAACGAGCAAATAAGGCATCAAAAACTACAACTGCAGCAGCAGCAGTGTGGTAGTCAGATGATGGCACGTCGGTGAAATACAACCGGTTTATGTGAGTATATGAATGTTGATGAAAGAAAAGGAAAGGTGAATCGTTTATTGTTATCCTCCTCGTTATCATCCTTTTTATCTTTCCAACGTATAAAAAATGAAAGAGCTCTCTGGGATGGGGATGATGACGATGATGAAAAGTGAAGAGAAAGAAAACAAAGTAGAAAGTATAAAATGATATTATGGGAGGGGGCATTCATAAATCACGTCGACAGACGTATTCAAAGAATTTACCAAACTTTCACAGACCCAGCGAGCAATCATTCTAATGTCCTCATACATTTGTCGTTTACGTTCACTTTGCAGCAGCGGTAGTTTCAGTCAGGCAGAGAGGAAAATGCCCGTATGCATGAATCTTCCGGAAAGAATGGAGGCTAACATCGTTTACGAGTGATCCCTTGAAATATATTTGCCCTTTTTATTTTTATGCTTTTATAAATGTAGAATGAGGAGTGCTTCTTGGGTGTGGTTTATTGCAGACTGCGTCTGCTGCTCCTGCCATTCGGTACCACTACCCCCTTACTGTGTGCAGGCATATATATACGGATATATATGCATGCATAGCATCATTCTTCTTTCATAACTTTCCCCTTTTATTTACTGGAGAAAAGTTTACACTTTTTTACAGTCTTACTTTGTTCTTTTTTATAGTCTAAAAAGGATTACCGACTATTTCCTGTCTTTTTGTTCTTCCCTCCTCCTTACCTGCCTCCCTGCTCGTCTTTCTTTTGTCTTTGTTGTTGTTGCCTGATAGCCGCCTTTTTCGCCAAAACTGACAAAAAAGTACGGCTAAACAAAAAATGAAAAATGGCAAGCTTGCCAGGATCTATTTTTACTTTTTATGGAAGCATGATTGTAATTTTAACACTATACTGAACTTTTGAGTGATATCGTTATGGAGGAGAGATGCTTACTATGCAGATTTTTTATGGCTGCAAGAAGTGTAGTAAGTATCCTGTTCCAGTTTTAGTTTGCCTACTACAACAGCACGGCACTAACCTAAATGTGTAAAGGAGTAAAAAGTGGTAAGACTTTGTAGTTTCTGGAAGTAAAAGTTATTTACGCTGCTCGATTACTACCACTACTCCGCAAATGAATTGCTACTCAAAAGAGACAGAGAAAGCAACATTCCAAAAACAACGCGAAATGATAAAGTTTATACTGCTTCCCCCCTTATATATATCTCTCTGTTTCTTGGGATATGCATAAGACTTGGACTGGTTTGACCTGGAAAAGTAAGTAACTGCGAAAAAGCTAATGTTTTTCTCTTTTTCATTCTTCCGAGAACGGAAAGTATCAAAAGTAAAAAAATATGTAGGTCTGGTGAAAAAGCTTTTTCATTCATTTCATTATTTTTCCATCGCTGCCATGTAATAGGATACATCATTTGGCTTAATACGTATCTCTCTCTCCAAACTTTGAGCCAAGAAGTGTGTGTGTGTATGTGGAGGAAAGAATGGGTAGGAGTGAAGTCAGAGATGAAAGTCATCACGAAAAAGAGACGAAAGAAAGTGTTGACGTCAGTTCTTGTTATGTGATACCACATCCTATTCTTCACGGTCCGCAGATCCGCTTTTCAACAATGTTCCTAACTGTCGAGTTGACTAGTTTAGTA
>JAHZNE010004090.1:0-21273 GCA_027744055.1 Callyntrura sp. NNG-2020
TGATATGACACTTTTTTAACTGGCTAAAATATTCACCGTTCACATGGAAGTACAATATTAAATCGGCTAAAATATTCGCCAATCACACTGAAGGAGTTAATATGATTTATTTTCATGTTCGTAGGAAAAGAAACCCAAAAAATTTGAAAAAATTCCTTGCAACACAGCATTTATGGAAGTTGAGAGGGGCATAAAGTGCACCGTAACAGATGTACACACCTGCAAAGATGACAACTATTTTTGTGCAGTATCCCTTGTTGCAGCACTCCCAACGGACAAAAATATTTACGTTGGAAACATATTCCGACTTGTTCCAAAACCACCAGATACGCAAGTTAAAGCTGTTGCCAAATCAATTAAGCTATGGGAACGTTTTACAACATCCCGGATTCATGGACACCCAGTCATAACTGGTGAAATCTCCAGTATAGTTTATCTCAGACTTTTACAAAGACGCATTGGAGGAAAAATAGTTCAAAGTAAGGCGTGGAAAATTGCTGGAACAACAAGTAGTGATGATACCTGGGATATTTTGAAAGACTATTTGGATGAAGTTTATATTGGTGTTACCATCACGATGGAAGGAAAGGTTAGCGTTTAAAACACTTTTTTATTTGAATAAAGCATATCCACAGCGACTTTTACTAGTTTAAAACATTTTGCAGACTGCAACTGGTACTTGCCTGTACACTGAGGATGCTCGCGTTACGGGTATTCGTGGTCCAACAGTTGAAATTATAATTTTACTGGCTGAAGACGTTACCATCGTCCCCTCCACATACGCTATGAAGGTTTGGGTAATATCGAGGCAGATGAGTATTTACAAAAAAGTTAGAGTTGACGCCACGATCACCCCAGAAGAAATAGACGACGATGACGAGAATGACAACTACTCCTACTATGATGACGAAGATGATAAAGATGAAAGACGCAGCGCTGTCCCCTCTCAACAAAAGGAATGTCCCAACATATCACTCCACCATGACCCAACGTTGGGTAAACAAAACTTGTGCGACGCGGATAAAATTTTGAGATACATTCGAAGCCGCCCCAAATTTGACCTATCAATTTTGGATTTTCTACTACATGAGAACGACATGGTGAAGCACACAGCAGCGGTCAAAGAAAAATTTCTAAAAACACCACCAATCGAATTGACAAAAATTGTGGAAACAACTAAATTCGACTCAGGTAATTCGACTTTTTTTGGAAAGATAACTTTTAAACAACCTTATAAGAATTTTATATTTTATTTCTTAGGTGCAAGCGATGGAAACAATGTTGAAAAGTAGATTTTCAATCTGCCAGGGTCCCCCCGGTACAGGAGAGTTTGTAAATATGTATTTCAAAAACAAATTCAAACTATCATACATATTTTATATAATTTACATTTATTATTTTAATTGTTTTATGAACAGAGGGAAAACCAGAACTGCTTGCATCGGTGTGCTTTTATTACATGAGCAAGAAAGAGGATTGATTGTCGTCTGTTGCCCTTCAAATTATGCAGCCGATAATTTTTATCACACCTTGATGAAATTAAACACCGAATTTAATACGGAACTGGATATTGTTCGAATGTTAGCTATTACTAGAGAGTTTAGACGAAACTCTAATGGGGATGTTGAAATAAGCTCTGGTATGTTTTAGTCTTTTCTACTCTTTCGTCTTAGTAAACATACAATCTACTAATACCTTTGTTAACTTTTTAGACCCTAACCACCTCCACGTACGCGCAAGGAACGATGTTGACTGGGGAAAAAATTCTGAAATCAACAACATTGTTGAATGTAATGTTGAAAATCATTTACTAATTAATTATTTAATTTTCAGGCCTTATGTGAAACAAAACAATGTTTTCATCATGCTAAATATACAGTATCGCATGGCAGCTCCCATTGGAAAGCTTATTTCCTATTTCATGTATAAAGGCCAAGTTCAATCCAGCAGTCAGGTATTGGCGAGGGATTATTCTTCTGCAACGGAAATTCACCGCGTCTTCCCAGAGTTACAGGTGTGTAACATGGCAATTTATACCTACAAAGGAAAAATGGAACAAACTGAGCAGGTGGGTAACATTGATATAGTCAAATAAACAACCAAGTTTATTTATACTATAAGTACTAACTGACTCAAATTTATATGGTTCCACCTCAATCTTCAACATAAAAGAACTCCATATCGTCAAACATTTGCTTCAAGACCTGCACCGCGCCTCCACAGACCTCTCCGATGTAGCAATTATCGCCATGTATGAACATCAAGTTCGCAAATTGCAGGAAATGATTTTATCGATGGATAATGTTTTTAAGGTGAGTATTTCTACTTTTACAATTCATTTAATGTGAAGTTAATGTTTTCTTTAATTTACTTTCAGAAAGTATCAATTGCTACGTCTGACAGTTTCCAAGGGAAAGAGGGTTTGGTCGTTATCATTTCTACTGTTCGCAGTAATGGGAAACCAACGGTTGGATTTCTGCGGGAAACGCAAAGGTTGAATGTCGCGTTGTCCCGACAACTTGATTATATGCTGTTAGTGACCAATGTAGAAACGTTATATATATGACACTAATCTTCCGTATATTCTGCGCCTATTCTCACTTTTTGGTAAAGCCACTACACCAGTTGTCATCTTCTCAAACGACGGAAACAAGGACCGTCTAATTACTTTGGAAAAATTATTAGACCACCAGAATCTGGGACAACCAAGACGCAAGCAAATGCAAAAAATGCAATTAATTAATTTTTGTAATTTGCATGGCATAACAGCCTTCTACTAACGTTCTTATGCGTTTTTTGCTCTTATGATGTCTAGATAATTTACAGGAAAGTATTCTATTAATTCTGTCCTTCCTGTAATTTTTTTGTCCATTTATTCTACACTAACTTAATATACGTACTTTCTTCTTCTATGTAAATGTTCATCTTGATCATTACAATATAATCATTCATTATCATTAAAATATACATTAATTAATTATTCTTAAAAAATTCAACTTATGTAGGTGGCTCTGATTATTTGTTATAACATCATCGTTGCATGCTCGTTCATAACATTCATCTTATGCATTCCGGTTTGTTCATATTTTAAAAAATTATTTTCAACTTTCTCAAAAACTATACAATAGAGACGCATAATATTTGACTCAGGTATTCATTGTGGTCTTCTACATTACTGATACAATTTTCTCGAGAAATACGCAATACAGATTTTTGAAAATTGAAAATGTCCCTTTCCCTCTTTTTTGTCTATAGTTAATATTTGGGTAAAAGTTATTCACATTTGTGTCTTATACGTCTCTTTTTGGATCGGTTCAGCAGTCAGTTCATCAGGTTATCTGGTGCAACATTGCTTTTTCTTATTGTCACCCCATGCGACATATTATTTAATTTTTTCTAGTCACATTTTTTCAACTTGCCCCGTTGACCACTCAGTTTTTGATGTCAGCGTAATCGTTTACTAAGAAAGATTCAACCAATCAGGATAGCGTTTATGATTGTCTCTGGTCCGTTCATAACATTTGTCTTTGTATATGCATTACAATCCAAGGTTGGTACAATCTGTTTTCTGAAATAGAGAGGTGAGATTTTTTTAAACGTAAACCACCTTTGACATCTTGCCTACATATAGTTAATCTTTGGGGGAAAAATATTCAAATTTGTGCTATTTTATGCAAATTACTGTGGTCGGTTCAGCGGTCAGTTTATGTTTTAAACATTACCAAGACTCAGTTGTACACTCTGCGTGACTAATTTCATTTTTTCTCGTCATATTCAGTTTACTCGTACCGTAAATCTTGATGAACGCTAATGTTAACTTTAAATTATGCAGCTCCTGCAATGCCCACATATGGATGTGCAAAAGTTGTAATATAAACCTTATTGAAACGTAACAATTTATCATGTAAAACTTTTATTTACATCTTGTGTCAATTTGTATTTCAACGTTTTGTAATATACAAAAAGAAGTAAACTTTACCATCCTTTATTACAAATGATCAAATGAAAAATCTGAACCTGTTAAAGAGGAGTAACTTTTTTAGTAACACTAAATACAGTATTCGTAACACTCGCAATTGATACTATTCATGAAATCTTTGTGTGGTTAAAATTTACTCTCCAACGTAAAGCCTTCATCACAAAATGTGCTAAAGAATGATTTTTTACCCTTGTTAGCACATAATTTCCTGTGACGATTCATATTTGCCGGCATAGTGTTAAACGCTTTGTTACAACTATCGGAAGTGTCCGTCTTATAAAAGCTTAACTTTTTCGGCGGATTACGAATCCGGCCTTGCGATTGGGGAGACGGCGACAAAGTGTCTGGTTCAGGCGAGTGAGAAGGCAATCTTATATTTTCTAGGATATTATATTGGATTCACGGAATTTTTGGGCGACGGTGGAGGAATGAATTTTGGTTGATCAGAACGACAGAGAGCTTTAGACGATGAAGTGGTGACGACAGGTTGATCAGATGGTATTGGTGTAGCCTTATTTTTTCTTTTATTACGGCGAACTGCTGCAAGTTTCTATCGTTGAGGATTTAAAAGTGAACATTTCACTGCGCATTGTCGGTTTTGGGTAAATACAGTTGTACCGGATGGATATACCACGGACCAAAATTCCAGGTGGGCCTTTGAAGGGTAATATGAAGTAGTCGTCATGAATCATGACTTTAGTTCTATCTTCATCATTCCATCGCAGCGACTGAGCTTCTTACCTCTCCATCCAATACTTGATTCCATTAATTTGTACATAACAATACTGCAAGTCCCCAACAGTTTTGAATGCTAGTATATTTTCGATCCCAATCAAGTGCAAACAATGCAAATATATAACATTTGAAAAAAAGGTCTCAAGATGCTTCTATTTTTGGGTTCGCAGCAATTTCCCACTTTATTACATTACGAATAATATCTCTCAATAAATTTGAACTAGTTCACAGCAAAAAAGTAGTTATGGACAAAAATCACTGTTCTTCCTCTTTTATATAGTGCAGTCGTAGGGTAAAGAGTTTAACAGGAGCAGTAGGAGCTATGCTGAGTTATTGTAAGCAAAAGTGACTTCCACCAGCAGTACACTATGAAAAAAGGAGATGTACGGAGAAATGATAATAAAGAACATGGATCATTGTTCAAAACGGAAAAGAGGATATTTTGTCAACCATGACTTTACCAAAGACGTTTTCGATATAAAAAATGAAAGTTTGTGTCCAGGTGTCTGAACTCCATAATGAAGTTATGCAATGAGAAAATGAGTCAGGAATGCCATGAAAAATAAAAATTATTTTGTTTATAGTGTGCGTATATATATTTTGGGACAAGCTGATTGAGCCAATCATTTATTTATTTGTAAAAAAGCAGATTATTTTTAAATGGACGAGACTACATCTTTGGCTAATTTGTGGGATTGGGGCGATGTGGGGCAATCAGGGGAGTAACGGGACGGGATAATTAAAACTCTAATTTAAAAAAATTAATTAAAAATTGAAAGTTAGCTTATTTCTTGAGGAGGTAAGATCCATAAGCTCCATAGGAGTATGGGGCATAGGCATATGAGGAAGCATAACTGAGGGCTGGGTAAGTAGCGGCAGCGATGGGGGCGGCAGCATAAGTAAGGGCTGGGGCAGCAGCGATGGTCTTAACTACTGGAGCAGCAGCATAAGTAACAGCTGGGGCGGCAGCGATGGTCTTAACTACTGGAGCAGCAGCATAAGAGACAGCGACGGTCTTGACAACAGGTTGAGCAACTTGGACAATTGGAGCGGCCTTAACGGCAGCAACTACTGGAGCGGTGGCAACGGCCTTGGTGACGGCAACGGCTGGGGCAGCAACAGCTACTGGAGCAGCGACGGCCTTAACAACTGGAGCAGCAACATAGGAAACGGCTGGGGCGTAACGGTAGTTGTATTGGTAGCTGGTGGCAGCTGGGTAGGACAACAAGGTGTTGGAGGTGTAGGCCACAGGGGCGGACAAGAGTCCAGCGTTGGCAGAAGCCACGACGAAAAGGACAGCAATGAACTAAAGGGAAAAATTGCGGATATTAAATTTAAATTACCCGAAAGATTGCAAACACTCCGACCGAATTCGCTCCACTGCCCTGCGATCAATGTCCGCAGAATATCACTGTGATATTATCGTATGTAATATTATTCACTTACAGCCTTCATGGTGATGTTTGGTTGAGGAAGGAGAAGCTCCAAATTGAACAAAATTGAAAAATAAGAGTAGCTATCAAAACTGACAACTGAGACTGGAATGTGACCCAAAGCATCCCAGTCTTTTGCTTTTATACTGACATTGAGAGTGTATCATGGAGACCCATGTCTTCTCCAGATCTTGGCCTAGTCCTCCTAATCTCCCACAGTGCATGAATCAGACATTGTTTCCCTCTCAGTTCCGTACGCAGCCAATCATTTTTCAGTTAATAATGGGCGGTGGTTATTGATATCCAATTAGTTAAGTAGGCCAGACTGACCTACACACGTTGGCTTGGTCAGTCAAGCGTGTACATCTTCAAACAGCGAGCAGGAACGATAAAATCACGCAACTCTTGAGAATCAAGATAGACGTTGTGGAAGAGAGTGCTACAAAAGGGCAGACAATTTTAATCTTCACCGTTATTGTGCCTACTCAATTGCGATAGTGGTCCATCTAAAAAGTGGGTTTTTTGTAGCTAAAAATGAAAAAAGTGGTTCAACTGACCGATATCTGCCAATCGTCCAGACTGTGTGTGTACTGTAGACGCAAATGCTATAAAAATGGACGCACAGCATTCAGCAATAATAAATTCTGCATATGCAACCATGTTAGGAATTTCTTTAACTTTGTACAATTTGGGACACATAAAAAAACCGTTCTTGGCAGAAGCAACCTTTTATGAGGATGGCATCAAAGTTCCAAAACTTTATTATGGACAAAGAACCTGTTGTGCTGATGCTCGTCTTTGTTCATTCATGCGTTTCAGAATTCAGAGCGACTAGGATTTTGAGATGGAGACGATTTGTCAGCGTCGATTGTGCATCATACCAATACCTACTTACATTTAGTTAATACATACATACATGGGAATACGCATCACACGCGGATAGAGAAGAGGCACACATACTAAAGTGTAACTTTACTGTGTCGCCACTCGCCATGTGTCCATTTTTAAGTGTTTGTGATTATATCAATTTCAGACGATATTTATTTCCTATAATGTTTTGCGTATCTAGCGTAAGATGTGGTTAATTAGGGAAGAAAACAGGTAGCGCGAAGCGCAATTAATACAATGATAGGTTCATAAATACCCAAAGTCCGGATGTCATGTATAAAATTTTAAGCGGTTCATCATGAGAAAAAAGGAACTGAAGATTCTAGTGAATACCTTGACCCGTTTCATAAAAAATGACTGGTTGACAATTTGGTAATGTTTGAAATAGTCACTCACTGTTGGTTACCAATACATTTAAATGGATGAATTTTTGGCAAGTTTGTCAATTTGTCAGACTTGTATTTTATGAAATGATGTCCTAGTATATACAAATAAAGCCGAGTATTTTAATATTTTAAAAGGAGTCTCCATAGCCTAAGCTAAGTTCCCAAACTAAATGTTAGCGGAAAAGATTGTTTCCATAAGTACACAACTACCAAGTAATAATAGAAGTTTTACTAAATTATTTGTAATAAATGCGTATGACATCTATAAATGCTTTACAGCTCCGGTTGGAAGACAGCGTGGACGAAGGGGTATTTTCACTTATTTTTATAGATTACAAATATTGGAGTGGACCCAGTGGACCCAATGGAGGTTTAAAAACGCCATTAGAAAAATACAGCATAACAGAAAGTTCCTACTATTTTTATACCTTTATCCCATTTCATAAAATTACAAGTCCGACAAGTTGACAAACTCGCCAAAAATTCGTCCATTTAAATGTATTAGTATTCAACAGTGACGATTTGAAAAGTGAAAAATCCTTATTTTATAAACAATTATCGAAAATCTCATTTTTAATTCCCAAGTTTATAATAATCGCAGGTAAAGTAGGAAATAAAGACCGGACGGATATGCCTGCGGACTAACAAGATGATTGCAATAGGTAGCTCAGCTAAGCTATATACTGTAATGAAATAAGTGCAATTTAATAAAGGCCCACGCAAAAGATGCCACTAACAGGAGTAGTCCTAGTCGTATAAGATAAGTCGATGGTGTCTGCGAATGGGATCCAGGTACTATACGTACCAGACAACAAAAACAAAAGGTTGTCAAGCGCACGAAGGTGATCATTGATCGATGATCTGCGTGGCTGGAAATTGATGATGATGATAATGTATTACTCAAATTGCGTTTATTGCGACTATTGCGAGTCAAGTATGTAAGTGACTAACACAATCACTGGAATTTTTATTTTTGCGCATTGCGTTGTGGCAAAAAACCTGAAATATTTGCTTTGAGAAAGGCTTGGTCAGAACACGGACGCTAGTAATCACACATTTTTATGGACGCTATTCTAATGAGTCAGTTATCAAATCTTAGAAATGCGTAACAATTTCTAAGATGTATAAAATAGCTGTATTTAAAATTCAGCACGTTATTTACTGACTCTACTGGCCTTATGTTATGTTTTAATAAAGAATAATTTACAAAGAATTACGAATTTGGACTTCCTGCTGTTTATGTTTTGTGTATTTTTGTTGTGATTCGATACTATCGATACATACATTATAGACTATGCACATCTTTTATTGAAGTTTTCATTTGCCGTTTTCATACTTTTTACCGAAATTTGAGCGTTCATACAAATAGTTGTTTCATAAAATTCAGTTTCAAATTGGTGAATAGGGTTTAAAAGAAGAAAATTGGTGGAAATGTATTCATGTGTGACCTCGAAAAGCGCGAGACAACAGCAATGGATCTCCATTAAGCAAACCACCATGTACCACTACAAAGAATCACAAACGACATGTAAAAAGTTACGAGTTGCTACAATTGAATAACGATGAATATAACGAATTTTACTAGCAAAGCCAGAACTATTCGTGTTCAAATATTTTGGAGATGAAGGGTTTTCTCTATTATCCAGCAGCAAACTATTAACTACCGATAATGAATACTGATCACGTGCAAATGTACATTGTATTTATTTAACGTCCTGTATTTACATTTCGGAAATCATCACTCCTCCAAATCAATAACCAGGTCTGAATCTTGAGATTCCATAACATCTAAGTAGTTTCAAATAAAATATGTTTAATGTTTACTAATATCGTGAATGTGGTTACAAATGTGCAGATTATTCGCTTCACTCATCACGGACTGACCATGAGGAGACATTTCGTAACTTTGTGCAGAGCTGCTTTACAGGCTACAGGTATAGTTGTCAGTTTTGTCTCCGTTGTACACCTGCCATTTTCAACAGTGACCTTGCTCTTCAACGAGGCGCAGAGGTAACAACGCAACAACCGGTTTCCAAATGCAAATATTACCAAGGGTTAGGATTACGTATATATGAAGGGCTAAAATATTTATAAACTTATATAGCAAACTGATAGGAGGCTACTATCCATCCGTCTATCGTCTATCTTTCTATCACCTTTCATGTAACATTTATATCATAACAAAATTATCTAATGCCACGTCAAATTTCAGTTCTCTAATTTTAACTGTTATCGAACAATTTAATGTTTTTTAAATATTTTTTTCTACAAATAAACGTGCTATTTTTTCTAGACTTTTAAACCTCACTAATTATGCGGATTTTCATCTTCTGATGATTTAGTACAATACTGTTATTTATAACTCGTTTTAATAGCAGCACTGAACAGTTTCAAATTTTTAGATTAGATATACCACTAGACATTAATATTTTAACTGATTTCCACACTTCTTCATCAAATAGACCCGGTTCTGGGTCACAATTATTTCATGATTTTTATGTTGAGAGATTTTCACACACACACAAATGCATGAGGACGATCGGGAAATCAAAATGGTCATCGTTGTCACAAAAATTCTGTATGGTAATTAACAATTATAGGCGAGTGGGGCAACAAATTATTCATGATTCTAAAAATATTTTGATTCATGAAAATATAGAAACTCTTTACTCTAGGCGTTACAATGCTTATGTGTCAAATACTGATTATGGGTATGCATACCCATAAGATATGTTCATGTTTCGCTGATTGATGGGAGCTCAGTCCTCGTACTACTAATGACTGCGTATGTAATATGACAAGCTTTTTACGTCAATAAATTAGTCCTTTATTACATTTGTGCACATTTTCTGAGACAGCAATAATAAATAGGCAAATTGAGCGAAATAATAAATTAGCTGGCGACATCCTGTGGCTGCTTAACCGAGGAGGGAGGTGGCAAGTGGGGTGTATCCGTAAGCAACGTGGGATCCGATGGCGTGGTGGGCAACAGCTGGGGCAGCGAGTCCACCATAGGCGACTGGGGCAGCGACGGCAGCAACTGGGGCAGCGCGGAGGACTGGAGCGGCACGGAGGACTGGGGCAGCGGCAATTGGGGCAGCATAAGCTCCTCCGTAAGCGAGGGCTGGGGCAGCATACTGAAATTTAAAAAAAATAGCACAGTGATTTTCTGTTGTAGCCATTAGGAAGCCCAAATTTTTTATCCTTTGTGTAACGTACAGAGACTGGGCGGGCAGATTGGGAGATACGGAGGGATTGGGAAGCAGAGTTAAGAGCTCCAGCTTGGGTGGAGACTTGTCCGATTCCACCATAAGCGACTGGGGCAGCGCGGAGGACTGGGGCAGCGGCGATTGGGGCAGCATAAGCTGGGGCAGCATAAGCTCCTCCGTAAGCGAGGGCTGGGGCAGCATACTGAAATAAGAGAATATCACAGTTATTTTCTGTAGGAACCTTCTAAAATACTCCAAATTCATTTTTCTTTGTGCTGTAACGTACGGAGACTGGGCGGGCAGATTGGGAGATGCGGAGGGATTGGGATTGGGTGGTCAAAGCACCAGCTTGGGTGGAGACTTGTCCGATTCCACCGTAGGCGACTGGGGCTCCGAGGAGTCCAGCGCTGGCGAAAGCGACGGCGGAGGCGAAAACGACAACGGAGAGCTATTAAGAAACGAAAAAACGACAACTTTTAAAACACCTTTGGTCTTCACAATGTAAAACTAAAGCACACGAATTTTGCAGGAAATTGTGTTTCAGAATTGCTTCACTTTGTTTCCCATTTCCAAACACTTATTATTTTAAACAATGTTCCCTTCGTCCGAGTAAATGAAAACTTACGGCGTTCATGATGATTGGTGGTTGGTTCCGAACGGAAACAGAAAGGTTGCTTGTTGTGGAAGAGGAGGAGATGAGTTCTAATGCTCTGTTGGAAGCCGATCTCACCTTTTATACCAAATGATATTCACAACGGTCCCACTAACAGTCGTATCCATACCCACATCCTAATACCCAAACAGGACGAGATTTTTTTTTCCACAAGCAGCATCACCAAGCCAAAGTCGATTTTATTATTATTATTATTATTTGGATTAGTTAGCCTTTCGTTCCTTTATTTCCCTCCGCCTCCTCTCTAACGGCAGCTCCACTATAGTACATCAATGCGATCAATATAATAGTCTTACTCCTTACTAATCGTATGCATATCCACACCCTCTCCTCCTTAAAAAAATCTTTATCCGGTGGTACAGGTGGTTGCTGTGCGTGATGTCCTCTCTCATTATAACTGCCTATATATATCCTGTTACTGTGGTTCGCTTAAAAAGCTCACTTGTTATTTTGTATACATTTTGTACGTGCAAAACGCTGCAGCGACATTAACCAATTTTTCTACTACTGTCGTTGTGTCTAATAATGGCGCTGTCGTTAACAAGCTTGGCAGGGCACATCACTGTTGTCAAACAAAAAAATACAATTTCCTCTTTAACAACTTTCATAAAAGATCAAATCATCATCATTAACATCTTTTATCTTTCTGCTAATATATGTATCAAAATGTAGTTGATGCACCGTGTAATTTTTAAGCGTCTTATGATGGCATAAGTATAACGCGTGTCATGTATAAGTAGAGTCATCTATATAAAACGGTAAGTAGTCTGTTGTCTTGTACAATGCAAACGTAAAGCAGGCGTTATAGTCGTTGCCACTACCAGCGTCAGAGATACGGCTACCAGCCGTAGTAACCATGATGGGCAATAAGACACCTTTTGTTTCTCGCACAGTCTTATTGTTTGGCTGACCGACGTAATCGTACTGGTCAATGGTCCTGCCTAAGATGGTATAATAATTAATGTGAAACAAAAACGTCTCTCTCTCTATCTGCTCTATTGATTTGATAAAGCTGGGCAGGTAGCAATGCGTACCTGACCTTCACTTCCTTCATCGTCGTCGTCATCCTCACCACCACCGCTATCGTTGGTCGCCATCATCATCCTCGTCGTCGTCGTCGTCCACCCTTTTTGTCTTATACCTTTCAATTGTGAAATTTATGGTTCCAAAGGAAAAAATATGATCCCATTGATACAGTTGAATGCGAAGGGCTTCTTCTGTTGTTGGGACCGCTGCTGCTGCTGCCGTTGCAACTAAATGTGCAATAAAGGTCGTCCATTAATTTCTTCACACCAACGAACGACCACTCAAAAAATTAACCGACCACCATGCACCACCATCGCATCGCTCCAACAAACGTATTAGAGCGTCCGTATATCGCTTCTTTGTTTTGGTCCTTCGTTTTTTAGGGGAGCTCTATGATGCGATTAGATTGGTACCGTAACGTTGCATTGGTACATGGAAAAGTGATCTTGGTAACCTTTCTTGCTGAAAGAAGGGTGTTTTTTGTACGCAAGCCGCTATTAAATTGAACAGTCAAAAAATGGACATACTGCTAGCCTTGTTTGCACTTCTCAGTACCTGGTGTTGGCTTTCCTGATGGCTGTTGTTATCGTTGCAGGTGAGTTTACGCTGTAATGATTGGGTTGAAAGTGTTGGGAGTCTCGTCCGCTTAAATTACTTGTCGGTGGAAGTTTGGTGGAAATTTTGGACAATTGAGTTTTTGTATGTGGGTGATAATGATAACATGATATTAATGATGATGCATGAGGGAATGAAAGTTGGTAGTTGGTACGCGTAGGGAGGGACAATGACAATGGAGTGTGCTTAATTGGAATCAAATCAAGAAACTGCTAATGGATTGGATACGAATCCATTTGGCAAGGGTTTTAAAGAGGTTATTTATTGAGTCATTTTTCTAACAGTTCATTTACTTGCTGCAGCAGTACAAAGAAGCTTAACATTAAGGTACTCCATTAGGTGGAATAATGCAGACGAAGGGTTATCCTAATGACAGAGGGTGACATTTTGGTATATATGACACTTAAAGTTAATCGTTCCTACAGTACCTAAAATGCACTTATTGATCACGATACCATAATTAACTTTGTTAAAAAATTATACTGAAAAGTACTGAAAAGGATGTGCTTATAGTGATTGCCACGTTGGTCGTTGGTTGAGGGACTGACATGCTGATGGAGTTCGGAGAAGGACATGGCGCTAATTATTATTAGCTTAGGAGTAAACTGTGAGGATCTTTCATTAGGTATTTCAGGTTTATTTATTTTGGTTTCCGTTTTGTAGTCAACTGTATAGATGTGTTGCCGTGTAGCGTTTTAAAAATTGCTGCTCAAATGAAGAATTTGAAAAGATATTTTAAAAATTTCATGAACCGTTGACTAAGTTTTGAAAGTTCCCTGTAAAATGTGTATCTAAGGTGTTTAGATAAACTCATTAAAAAGTATGTCCATTTAAATATACCTGTAACCACCAGTTACTATTGCAAAAATTGTCAAATTGTCAACCTGCCATTTGAATGAATTGAAAATCGATTGAGTTTCCGTCAGAGATGAGAGATACTCTTTCTATTCGCTGTAATATTTTTTAGTAAATATTATTTCTTTAGTATTTAAGTTATAATTTACAAGAATTTACAAGGCATATGCTCGATTCACAAAGAGGGAGAGAGATTTAAAAATTCAGACTACAGCGGGAGTCAATTCTGGAATTAGGGCGGGAGCCAGCAAGTGATTAGATTCCTTCGAAACGTTGTGAAAGAAATAATAAGTTCCAGGGCCGGTTTCTTCCCAATCGTTTGGATCCGGGAGGTGATGACGATCATCCAAGTCAGAATCGTCCACGTTATTCTGAGAACGACGAGGATTCTCCAGGGAAGATCTCTTTAAAGCATTTTGGAAATAGTGACGATTTTTCGGTTCGACGTGCATTGAAAGCTTCAATTGAAAATCTGGATGGGTTGAAAGCTTCCGGAGGCAGTCCTCTGCGTTCCTCCTAGAAAGAGCAGAGAGGTTACAAAAGAGTTCTTTTAAGAAAGTTGCCGTTAAAGTTAAACAGATAGTACCTGATGCCTTCTCTGGAATCTCTGAGAAATCGGGTAAGGATTGGAAAAACTCGTTGGGCATAGATATCAGACATCAGGGTATTTTTTGGCACCATATCTATCAATTTTCCTATCAGCATTGACGTGCATTCTCGAACACGAGGGATTTTGTGTTTACTTCCAAATTTCTCCAAGAACAGTAGACTCCTGAAAGGATTTGTAAGCCGAAGGGTGGAACTAAGTGCCTGACAATACTTTTGCATACGAAATTGTTCCTTTGCACTTTCGAAAACCTCGAACAGAATTCGAAATTCCTGATCCTCCTTTGTCACTTTTGACCGTAATTCCCTTTCGAGGATAATTGCGGAAATAGCACGATCCATCTTCGACGTGCCCGGATTCCCTCCCTGAAAATTTAACTTGCGGTTACTGAAATTCGGATTTATTTTGGAAACCTTACCCCGATTATTGAAGGAAGAATTGGCAGCTTGGAAATATGGTGCAATGAACTGGGGGCGGTCTATCTTTTGTGGATGAGGCGGAATTGCAGTGGTTTTTACGGACGATACTGTTACAGGTGGATGGATGATACTCGGGCTCTTATCAGCTCGTTGAGATCCAACGTTTCCATCACTCTGGTTTTGAAGACGAGGACGCATTGAGATAGCTACCTCGGATGCAATCCGTTGTTTGGAATGGCGGTCCAATGAACTCACATCTTTCTGGGAAGAGCTTTTTACTACGGGCATTCCTGACAAACCTGAGGATGTTAAGGAGATCGATTTCACTGCTGTCGGTGTTCCGGTAGACTTCATCCGTTCTGCTGGGAAGAGTAACCAGCGAGGGAGTCCGTAGAGGCCATAGGTTGATGACCCGGATCCTTTGATCAAATTAACTTTTCCCTTGTCCATGAATGCAGCTCAAAATGTTATTGAGTCAAGAAGTATCCGCTCCGCGCCCAATTCCCAATTTAGTACAGTCAATTTGGGCGAAAATGGCAAAATAAAAATTCAAATATTTATCACAACTAAATCTATTTCCCATGAGTATTGGAGTATTATTACAGCATCATTATTTCCAAGTTTGTGACGGTAAAGATATTACCAAAGTCCGTCCCTATCATCATTATAATTGGCATGGTAATAATAGTCTCGTAGCATTGATGGGGCTTCCAAAAAATATTTTGAACTATGCGCCCCTGTGGTCATATATAACGGACGGAAATGGTACCATTCGACATTTGACAGGACATGTTACTTGACCCCTATATACCATAACAAACACGTTACTCTAACCAATGAATCTTGGATTTGCAGAAACGGTACAGAACTAAACTTTTATATTTGCAATTGATGGTCTTGTAAGATTTTGTAAATATAGATGTTTAGCGTGGTCGGGAAATGTTCCACATTTATTTCATGTACCAGATTGAAAAATAGACGTCGCCATGTTAGTGCGTAAGTAAGTACATAAGATACCATATGCAAAATTGATGATGTAGTCATTACCATAAGCGTAATTTTATTTATTATGTTGTTGTAAGTTGATACAACAGCCAATAGTAGCGATGTTTATATTTTGTAGGCCTTTTGGTACTTTAAGTCGTTGGTGGTGTACGTGTCAAAACATAGGAAACAATATATTCTGGGACATGAGATCATTACTGACAGCCTGTACTCGGGAATCTAAGTGTGTACATGCAACAAAATGAACTCGTGTAAAAGGCCTTAAATGGTTGAAACACATACGAATCACCCTGAACACAACTTACACAACCGTTACCGCGTGTTATTTATAAAAAAACTAAATTGGCACGTAGCATTTATTTAACGTTCTTCATTATATTTACATTCGGTATGTATATATGTATATATGTGTACAGAAACATCAATCAGCCAGGATAAATCATGATTAAATTCCCACAGAATTTTCTTATATGAAACTTCAATATGAAAGTTGATGTGTTTTTATTGAAACATGAAACGAGCAGCGTCCACGTGAGCGAATTGGTTAATGTGATATTTTATATTCCAATTTTTTGTGTTTCACGTGTTTTCATGTTTTACTTCATATTTTAAAAGTTTAACTTATCAAGAATCGACACCAGCGTTTGAGGGGCTGAACAGATTATTGATTCATTCAACATTCGCGTAGAACAATGATGTACTTACTGGGTGCTTGGTGTACGGGGTAGATCAACTCATGAATGGCCTATGATGTATAAAGTCCCAACGTGCTTTGCTTTTAGTGGCTTTGTAAAACTGGCGTTCTTTGTTGTTGCCAAACGTTTTCTGTTACATTGCAGTTGCATTGCATTGCATTGACGCAAAACATGATGTCTTGGTCATGAACATTTTTCTTGTAGCTAAATTGTTGATGGACTACATTATTACTGAGAGCAGAAAAACTACAATTATTGCAAGTTGCTGACTGCAAGGAACTACTTTTTGTCATAATCATAAGCAAGTGCAACAACAGCTTTAGGGGTGGATATCATCAAACACAGTTCTTCATTACGCATTCTGATCCATCAAGGAAGGAGTCTCATATGCTCTCATTTAGTCTGAATCTCCGTGGAAACGGAAAATTTTTTCTACTAACTTTATACTAAATGGTATGGGAGACACATTTAGATTGGGGTAAAGTGGCATTCTGAAAATTCAAAGAAAATGCTTTTTGTGTATACGATACTGCTCGTCGTAGCGTCAGAGAAGACAATGGAGCAAATACTGCAGAAGCTAGAATGAAAATTGAATTGTGAAATACACCCCACCATCAAAATATTGTTGACTGATGCAGTGCAGTTACCTAAATATATCATTATCAAGATGATCTATCAAGATAATATGGAAATCTCATATCGACAGAATTGACAAAAGTTGATCGCATCAACTTCGAAATAATCAAAACATTTATATGCATTCTTATATGTTGTCCATGAACAATTTGGCGACTGACGTAGCGCATTGAATTCAATCACTTTAGCCTGGTTGTCTCAACTATGATGACGGTACACAATGGATGTCACTATACCAACTGTTGTAATGCTCTCATTTCTACAACTGCAACTGATATGACTGTATGTCCATATTACACATTATATTTGTCATCAGCGCTGTGTAATAGCTGTCGTCGACGTCAACTTCACATCATATACATTTAGTCATTTTCATAGCGTTGGAACGTGACCATTGCCCATCTTTTTTGTATCTTATAAAGTTCGTAATAAACAACATCGAATAATTATGATAGAATCATCTCGATATCACTTATAGGACATCGAACGTTTGACCTACCTAATAAATCTTTGCTCCCGTAAAATTAAACATTTTGTTGCGTACAACAGCATTTAAAGAGCTGCAAAAATACATATACTATCAACTATGAAACGAAACTGATATTTTTTGTCTATCTGCCTGACCTTTTCATGCCCTTCCTGACCGTGAAGATGGAACCATTATACTATATGGTGCCATGGGGAATGAGCTATATTTAACATTTTCACTAGATTATATTGAGGAATACTAATCAATTTAGTTCTATTTCTGTTGCGTGCATCAGGCAATGGCCCCCTCCAAAAATATTTATCAAGTCAAGTCGCGTCGTTATCTCAGAAGTCCGCGTATTTCTGTGCATTGACACCTGCTAACGTGTATTGATGCATCCATGAGAAATGTATGTTTAGGTTAATATTTTACCACGGAACAATACCCCTAGTACATATAAATTTATATGATGATCTGATTTGTATTCCTGATATACAACATTTAACAACATAAAACCGCCATATCTTTTGGCAGTTGGGCCTTTTCAATGATGATCACAACCAATTGCCAATAAAGTATGACTGGATGACAATCAAATACCAATATCTCATTTCTTAAAGCGACACTCTTCTGTGGGTCGTTGATTTTCGTGCCAACTTTTTTTTATTAAATAAAACATTTGCATAGTAGGCACGCGCTATTATGTAACCTATATATAGATGAGACATCGATGGGTTAATAGGGTGTAGGTATTAAACTACACAGTCACTGTCACCTCTCATTTTAAACATTAGGCTGGATTTGTTCATTCAACACTCACTACTAGCGCAGGTAATGTGTGACCGATGTAAAAACTTATTCTGCAAGTGGCTATGAGTACAAAAATGAGCCCCGTCGTTCCATTACACATTGCTCGGTAATTATTCGAGGGTAACTGCGCTTGAGAATTGAGAAGGATCAAATGTCTCCGTTTGGTCATGACTGTTGCCATCATCCTGTGATGTAAATCATACAATCATAATCGTCCTATCATAATAACAAATTCTCATTAATTTTCCTCTTATTCATGTGCTAATCAGCTTACTGTTGAGCAATCCCAATAATAATAACAACAATAATAATAATACGATACCGCAAATAAATATCACATTAGGCGCTGCTCAAAGCTCTCTTCATGACATTGTATTTATTTAAAGATCTAACGAACACGGCCAAAAGGCTTTCAATAAAAGGCGTGGAAAGAAGAATATCCTTCTCATCAAGTCAACGACAAAATATAATATTAAAAATACAAAGGCAACTGCACAAAATGGACAGGTTACTTTTTACTATTGCCATTATTACAGTTCAATGATATGTAATTAGTATTATCATTTACATTGATGTTAGGTAGATTCAAAATGTATTGACAAATGTCGATTGCTACAAATAGGTAGTAAATCAGGTTTCTGTTTGTTGGCAACTCACACAACAAATAAGAGTCAAGAGTACACTTCACTTTACTCGCGCGTGTATCATCATTACTGCATTTGACGGAGGTTGTGTATATATAGGAGTAGGCCAACATCCTTCTAAAATGTAGTTGTACGACAACGTCCCAGTGGACAAGGTGTCAAAATCTGACAAAAATATGTATCAATTTTTAGGCAACAACCACCACTTGGTCGGCATCATCATCGCCATCGCCATCCAAAATGGCTGCCCAAATCAACAAACCACCCCAGCGGTGACCAGTAGTAGTACAAATTTAAAAAACACCCAGTTAATATAGTCAACCTTGATCGCTCTTGCGTCAGTTAAGATTGAATAGAGAGCCAGCGTCGCTCTCGTCATTTTTCAATTGATCCTCCGTCAAAGAAAACGTCAAAATACAAATCCCTCTAATCATAATAACAATGGCGGCTGCCGTTCCATTCATCATCGCTGTAGAGGCGAGTCATCGTAATTCTTTTTAAAAGTTAATTTAAAATCAGAGGGGACTTCTTGTCCCACGTGGAGTACACTTTTATATATGGTAAGCTACAAAGCAACTATATTTGCACACGCGCTGTTTGAAATAAAAACGTACTAAAGCTCAAAATCAGAGGGGACTTCTTGTCCCACGTGGAGTACACTTTTATATATGGTAAGCTACAAAGCAACTATATTTGCACACGCGCTGTTTGAAATAAAAACGTAATAAAGCTCTAGAGAGCTTCTCCCTGGCCTGGCGTGGTTTCCTCTTGGTCAGCATTCCCATTCTCGCACTGACTGCTGTTGTGTGGAGCATTTTTCTGTTCTCTGGTGACTCTTCCAATCATTCCTACTACATGTGCCAAAGTTATGAGGGAATTAAAAGAACATGACGGTTAAACTTGAATGCTGACACCCTGAAGTAAAATTGTTGTCGATTCCAGTCACGTCCAATTTTTTATGGTATCGCTAGTGTCCATCAGTATAGGATGATGATGATGATGATCAGGCAATTTCTAGTCGACATGTTACCTCTGCTGACTGTCGACATGATTATCATCATCTTCATCATAATAATTGATGGTAGATGGGAGTCATCCGCCTGTTTTGACTATTTCTATATAACTTGGAAATACCAAGGTAGCTCTAGCTGGCTATAGGTGGTGGCAGTCGGTAGATTACAGGCTTTGTTACTGCGTGAGCTAATATTATATAAAAAGTTGAAAGTGGTCCTGGTCCTCTTGCTCACAACATTGTCAATTCACAGCTCGTTTAATATTGTTTCTAAAGAATCGATTCTCTCGCTTCTCTGTTCTGGAATGACTCGCGGCCCCTTGTTTGGAAGATAACAGTAGTAGGAGACGCCAAACGTTAATTTAATCCTATTATAATCACAGTGTGCTCTTGACAGAGAAAAAGCAATCATGATAATAGTATTTACATATTATATCAAATGTATTTGCATAATAGTACGTGTTTGCACGTGTACAAAAGTTGTTGAACGAAATGAATACATGGCTATACATAAACTCAAAGGCGATTGGCAAGTAAGTATACAGAGATTGGAAGAATATAATGAATTGGATTGTAGTAACTACCTGCCTTTCTGTGTAAAACAGGTATCAAAATATATGTCGACTTGTTAAAAACAACAAAAATTTTCCAAGATATTTTTTCAAAGCTTATAATTATATATTATAGAATATAATAACAATAATGATAATAATAACAATAATTGATATTTAGATAGCTCTAGTTTGGTTTGTTTTTGAGATATGAGAAGTACGATTTGCAAAAAAATGCTTATTTCAATACGCAGCTACAGCATATCTACTTATGATTACGCGCGCTTGGCGGAAGCAAAATGTCTGAAAGTGTCAGACTTTTCCCTGAAGAAGCAGACTTTGTTCCTGCAGAACTGTCTGAGGGTGATGATGATGATGGTGATGAAGCAGCAGCATTAGCAATGGGGACTTCATCCCGGTGCATTTTTGGTAGCTCCATGACTCTTTTAAAAAAGTTTAAATACAACTTTAATTCGAAACCTTCGAACTTGGAGAACCTAACAATTAAAATGGGTTGGGAAATTAATGGAAAATCTTACATGTCGCCCATGTTTGGCACTGGCTCTCCCTTTTCTGGTAAAATCATAGAAGCGACATCACCTAGTGTTGTCGATCCTACAGCTTTT
>JAHZNE010004091.1:0-16010 GCA_027744055.1 Callyntrura sp. NNG-2020
TGTTTTTATTGTTGTTCAGCAGTAGCAAAAATGGCAAGGAGCAGAGAGCAGCAGTGTTTTTACTTTTTCCGTCTATTCATCCTCGTCGTTTTCGTCGTTAATCGACACACAAAAAGGACTTTTTTTTAGTAAAGAAAACGATTTTAATGTTTGAATTTCACGCACCAGAATAAGGGCATCTTGTTCTACAAGAAATTACGACGGCTGACGACGACGATAAATAAGAAGCAATAACAAAGTCATTTTCATGCTAATTTCATGGATAAAAAGGAGTTTCTTCTATATTTTGTGAATACATTGTAATGTGCCGTAGCAGCAACAGAAGCAGCAGCAGTGTTTTTTTCTCTGTATAACGTATATATAATTTTGCAGCTAAATCAAGGAAAACGAGAATTATATTTTGCAATAAAAAAAAGTAACCAGTCATCTCCCTTGCCGTCGCGGCTGCTACTTGCTAACTCATTCTTGGACGGTGCAGGAGAGAGCTATAATATTAGTAGCGACTTTTGTTAAAGGCTTCTTATGAATATGTAGTATGCGTTTCTGAGCAAAAGAGCTATCATCATGAGTCGGAGGGAGTCCTACTAATTTGCTGGTAATCACAGAGCAACATGAAATACGCGTGCTTATTCATTTGCGTTGTACTTATTGTATTTTTTTATCTTTCTCAAAAAATCTCTCATATTACTCACAGCTTGTTAAAAAAGGTGGGAGGTGACTAGCAGCCTGGGAGAGAGAGAGAGAGAAGAGACACAGAAGCTATTAAAAAGTAGAAAATATATAAAAATGTAGTCATATATCATCTGTAATAATAATATTATTATTGTCTACCTGCTTGTTCTTCTCCAAGTAACCTGTGTACGGACGGACACGATTCACTCTTCTTGTTGTGTATATGTATGTTTATGAGTGCGTGCCCTGTGTGCCATTGGTTCTGTAGTGATAGAAGTAGTGATGTCTGATGTTTTATAAGGCTCGCTTACACAAAGTTGCTAATAAATAATCATAATTTTAAGCGGAGCTGCGGAGGGAAAAAAACTTGACATTTTCGTTTAGGCTCGTTTAAAAAAGAGAAAAAGCGCCATAATAATATTTTTTGTCCCCACGAAGATTGCAACCAGCTATATAGTCATTTAGTTAGGAAAACACTGAAAACAGTGACTGCACCCCAGTCACACAATAAATCTTTTATTGTATTCCTGTCAAAAAATGGCACTAGTCCATATACACTGACGATTATGATGACGATGAAGATAATGGCTGGCAGAAAAATCACTGTTTAATGGCAGACTGCTCCTTTGTTGCTTATATATACGATTGTAATGACAAAATTTTAGCATTTCCATTGGCGTGCACACACACAACCGAGTAATTGTTGAGCATGTAATTGAATATTTACTTTTTTTCTACTGCTATTTTGCTGCTGCGCCTTTCCTGTTTGCCTATTAAAGTGCCATAGAGTAATGATTATTTTGTATTGTTGATGCTGTTTTGTGAAAATTAATCCAAACAGCAAATACGAACAAAAAACAAGAGAGAGAGAAAAAATATAAAGGTTATAAAGGCTTTCCTTCTGGTTGATCGCGTGAAGCTTTTATTACTCCAGCGTATAATATTTGTTTCTGAATATTCATGATATAATGTACAGAATATATTAGTAGGTACCCATTTTAATTTCAATTGGACGTGGAACGTGCCCTGTCATAATTTATCTTTTCGATTAATGGGTTAGTAGTGACAGTGGTAATACCTACTGTAATACCTGAAGAAATAGTTTGGCCATGTTTTTTATAGACTTTGGCCTATTGAGACAAAAACATGTTGGCAAAATATCTGCTATGGGTGCCTGCCACAGGTACATGTTGTAGCGCGGCGTGGAATGTACACGTAGGCACGTTTGTTCCACTGGTACAACTTTCAGCGCATGCTAATTTCTGTGAAAAAGTATCCGTGTAAAAGTATCCTATATCCATATAACATCCCTCCGAGCTATTCAATCCCATCCACAAGGTTTTCCTTGCATTTTAATACTCATTGTTGCAATTCAGGTACGTATTTACATACTACCCTAAAAGTTTACTTTCAGTTTTATTTTCAGATTCAGCATTTTATTCAACCAACCGTACCCAATTCCCAGTTGATAACGTCCGTGTGTCTTGTGACGTTTCGCGTGGTTGCAATTGAAGCTGTTGCTCATTGCGCAAAAAAAGCGTTCCTCCTTCCTCTCGGCATTGGTTACGCATATTTTAAAACAATTCCTGCGAAATATCAATATCGTACAAGACGATACGTGAATTAGTAATATTACCTCACATCAAGAAATCGCAGAAAAAGTAACGTTTTCATTACAATACGGTATAAAAATTTAAACGGGACACAGTGGCATAATGGAATATATCTGATGTTCACGGTGATGGTACGTGAATTTCATTCCAACAATTCCAACATGTCATTTGCCAATAAAGCAAATATCGTGTTGTTCACTATTCATACATTGTACATAGTCGTGTGTTGTATCATCTATACGTAGGTACTTGTATCTTGCCACCCTGCCATTTTCTTACAGAAACAGAAAGAGGAGGTCGAATGTCAATCAATTGATTTACGATATCTGCCTCAGTTTGGTGGTCTCACGTTGTTATACAAAGATTGCAATAATCGAAAATATACCTGAATAATATATTTTATTTTTGTCTCTGCTTGATCAATTACTGCATAGAATTTTGAGCATACATACCAACACGTACCCTGTTTTATCTTAAGGTGTAGTGTAGTACCGGTGGTGGTGGTGGTAGTGAACGTGGATGTAGTGGCAAATAAAAGGTGTTTTTTTCGCACCAACACCATCATTTTTATGGAGACTTAAAGGGATTGCCTCTGTCAGTTGTGAGGCTCGATCCTCGATCGTTGTTGTTTTTTTCACAGTACAACGTGCCTTTGCGTATACGCATGTTTGCATTTGGCGATAAATAGCACGCTTCAAATCTTCACGGACTAAACACACCTGCATGACTCATTCACGCAAGCAATGACACCAACACTGACAGCAATATAGTAGCAGTGGTGGTAAAGTGTAATGTGTAGTGTTCTACCTATAGCTCAAGTACAACAGAAAGAAAATATTATGTAAATGAGTAATGATCTCTGCTGTTTTTTCCTCCATTTCAATCCGTCATTCATTGCTTGTTCCTTTTTGTATATTACGCATTATGTGTACCTGCGCCCATTATACAATACACCTGTGACCCGTATTCCTCTAATATGGCGCTAATAAAGCGAATAAAAATACTAAATGATTTTGTACTTGACTAGTCAACGGCACTACCTAATAATAACAAGCTGTTGTAAAAACTGTGCGCTGGTGGGTAGAGTTTCTGGGATGAAAACAAAAGTGATAGAAAATACATTCATTCACACGACAGGTCCTGCCAAGCATGCAAGCACCCAAACATAACACCCATCTCTCTCCCATGTCATCTCCTCCATTCAACCTCAACCAATTTTTTTGGCTATTGATCACGTAGGTAGAGGTAATATTGATTGTGTGGTGTCTTCTACCCAGTCATTAAATTCATTTCAGTTTCTACAAGTTTTTTCCTCTCCCTCTCGCTGTCTCTCTGCGTAGTTTACACATCGCCGGCCTTAACGAATGTAACGCCTTCTTTCTTTCTTGATCTTTTGGTGTCTCCTAATCGCCGACTTCTCCCCTGTTTCTGGTACATTTTCATTCCAACCGCCGTCTATAAGTTGGATTTTATTGGAAGGGAAATACTCCCAGGATCACGTGGTCGTCATTGAAGTTATTATTGTTCTATTACAAATTAATTCAGCAAATGTGGCCAATTATTAAGCTTGACTGGCAAGCTATACCACCACACAGCCACCGCCGAGAGCGACGAAGAGAAAAAAATTGTAATTGATACTTCTTGCATATTCAATACGCTTTGTTTTGTTGTTGATGTTGTTGTAACGAAGAAAAAACATACTTACAAATTGTTTTAAATTATACACTTTGCCACACCACCGTACAATACAGAGACCTACTGCCGCGTTCATGCGTTGGGACTCATTGTTGTTGGTCGTGTAGCTCCCAAGTACGTTTCACCGTTAATAATATGATCTTACTCAATTTTTTTGTATGAACATACGTCTCTCTGCTCATCACTGCTTACTTAACGCATGTCCTATATAATATACGTACTACATAATAGCGCTAAGCGCCTGTTATAAAACATTTTCAAAGCGTTTACTGCCGTGTTGTTTTTTTTATGTCAAAGGTACCTATAAAGTATTGGTTGTTGCGCACATATGCGGTGTTTATAAAACCAAACATTGTAATTAACCTAACCATTTTAAAATCTTTCCTTCTCTTTATTATTCGTTTACTGCAAATTACTAGTTCTGTCAACTTCATTTCACTTTAGAACAAGGCGTACTTAAGTAATCGCTTGGCTTTGTGTCTGTCTTGGTTCCAATAATAATTAATTACTGGGTCGGTCGTTACAAAATCCTCGCTTTAGTTTGGTGGAATCTTCTGGTACTAACTACTACATGTAACGAGGAAATAACACTTGAGAAAAGTAGATCAGATTAGACGCGTTGTTGTTACACAGGTAGACTCTCATTTATAATTTTTTTTCCAAGACGCAAGAAAATGCGGCTGAGAGGTATGCACCCATAAACCTGTTGAAGAAAAACGTTTTCAATGGTTATACCGCCCATAAAACTAGATCTTGTTGTGTCGTCAGCGGCAAGTGCTGGCCGTGTTAATGACAGGAGGATATTAGTGTTGTTGTGTAATATCATTGTCAACTAACTTTTCAACAACACAATTATTCACAATCCAGCAAAAACACAAATTTTATTCTGTAGGCATTTCATCAAAGACATTAATGCGCCATAAAGAGATGAGGAAATTAAATGGGAGCTAAGACATTCACGCAAGGTGGTGATGGTGCGCTACGTTGCGGTGGTACTACTCGACTAAGGTATTGAAATGACTGATGACAAAATGATGATGTACAATTGTACAAAGGTGTGTGTGCAACTGGTGTAATCATACTTTCGTTTTATTTACTCAAGATATCCGGCGCGAAGTAAAGTAATTTTTTACTTTTTCTTATGAAATCTTGTGAAATTATGAATTAACAAAGTTTTAGGCTTGAATTTTTTATTGCATTTTGATGGCTTTAACTAGTGAGGTCTCTTTAATTAAAATAAAAATATTAGGTTGGGTTATTAAATTATGTGCATTAAATGGGTAGGAAAAGTAGGCATAATTTTTAATAAAGCTAATTTTTAAGAAAACAAAGGCAAAGCTAATCATCATGAATGGATGGAGTGGATTGAGGTGGGTAGTGTGGTGGCTGGTAGGGTGCGGGAGTATATATAAGTTGGTGTGTGGAGCAGATTATAGGGATAGGATTGGTTCTCGGTGATATGATAAATAATAGGCATTAAAAAAGTAAAAATATTCATAGCTAAAATGACAGAGAAAACGTTGAAACGGCATTAAATTGTCTTTATGGCTTTTTGATTACTATTAATTTTTTCTCCCCAATTTTTCGCCAATTATCTTGTTATGCAATTTATGTATAATAGGTAGTTTTGTAACTTTTTTTGATGTGCTCAGCTTTTAAGCAGCAATTTTGCCGTTTTCTTGCTGGGAGCCATTGAAATGTCTGCATTTTAGTTTCATTGTCATTACAGAGGTCACACGCCTGTACTGCAAAAATGTGTTGAAAGTTTGCAATTGATTTATTGTAAAAAAGGCCTTCCTGTTTCCTCCAAAATGAGTACAAGTACAATAAACTTACAGTTACAATAATCCTAGAATCTCAGAAAGTGCCTGAATGGTTGTTGTATGTTTCAGTTAAAAGTGAATGAATGTCTGACGTAGTCCCTCTGACAGCCTGTCTGCTTTCGTAAATTGCCTGCTGATGTTGTAGTAAATTAGTTACGATTATTCGAATGTGCTGTTTTTCAACGCTCCTTCTAAACGCTCTTCGTTGACAGCTGAGAATCAGCCATAAAACCTTTTTTCCAAAGAAAAAATATAAACAACATTCACATCCATCCTGTTCCGCATTCCTAATGCGTTTTCGGTTCCTTTCCCTGCTGCCATCACTTTGGGGTGCTTTACCGCACACTTTCATAAAAACAGCGTGAACCCCTGATCATTAGGGTGGATGAGCGGAACTAGTGAAGCAAAGGCAAGCGACAGTGTAAGTGAGAGACAAGAACATTTTACCAAAATGTTGGTGTTTTTATGTATCAGCGCACGTCTGTCTTCTCCAGTTTTTCTGATATCTTAACTCACTCTGAAAATTGAACTTTGACAGGAAGCAAGATGCTTCTGCTGAACACATACTCCTCTGAATAATATATGTACTGACATTACATGCTTAATCTAGCACTGTATTTCATGCGGTAACGTTTTTTTCTTCAAGTACCATCATCACAGATCATCAACTTGTAAATTACAAGCGTCATGCACTTCTCCATTAAAATCTTGACGTTTTTTTCGCTATTTTTAGCAACTTACATAACGCCGTCAGTGGATAACATTGAACATTGTGTTTTTACTTTTTATCGAATGGGCTATGTACAAGTTTTAGTTTACCATCAAACGTATGGGCTACACAGGAGAGAGAGAGAGAGCGAGAGCGAGAGGAATGATATATAGTGTTAGTGAAGTGAATGAGAAAACAGCTTGGGTGATTTACAGGGAGAATGTTGCACCAACTCCACCATTAAAGCAAACAGTGATAATACGCCACTTTCCTTGAGCCATCCATCCTCTTTCCTATTGCACATTTTTTTCTGCCGTAAATGTAGACCGGATTGAAGGACCAGGTTTATGTGTTATGAATGGTATAAAAAAAGTTTTGCCCTTTCGATCTCCTTAATACTCACAGCCCATTCGTCACTAGATGAATATTCATTCCTCCTCGTCAGTCAGTCTGGTTGATTTTGCCAATTTAACAATCGTCATCATCAGCAGAACAGCAGAAAAGAATCAGAGAGAGAGAGAGAGATGATTATCGTAATGCTCCTGTTGCTTTTTCTTGGAATCACTACTGACATGCACAGTCGTCATTTATTGTGAACGAAAGCCCAAAAATAAATCAAATATTCAAATTTTTTCTCTCTTTTAAGCATTTTTTTGTTGATACGTTTATAAAAAATTGACCTCTCCTTCATGCTGGCCTGCCCTAATACTTTAGAATTGATGAAATATTGAATAAAATGTATATGCATTGCGGACAACTAACCATGTCGAGTAGTCATGCAGTAGAAAAAAAAACTTTGATAATTTGCATTTCTTCAAGTTTCAGAAAGTACGTATAATTTTGCCATTTGCTATCTACTGATATTATATAAAAGTGGTAAAATGAGACATTCACCGAGTGGCTTTGCAGGAGAAAAAAATAATTTGAGCTGATACAGGAGAGCAAAATAGACATCTTGAGAGATTTTAGAAGGACGCAGGAGGGCAAGAGGTTTTATTTTTATGGCAGTTTCTACTGCTGCTGCGGCGAAATAGCGAATAAATTCCAATATTTCATGTGTGATCTACGATAACTACTGCAGTGCAGTAACGTGCTATGTGGCGAGTGAGTATAGTACGTAATTTGATGCAAAAAAGTGAACGCAACACAGCAGCAGCCTGCACTCCGAAAATGTATATCCATATACGCTAATAATAATAATATATTTAAATGAATTACGATATTTAAAACTTGGAATGTAAAAAACTCAAGTTTTGAGCAAAAATTCATGCAGATGAACATATTTTTTCTGCGCATGAGCAGTCATATCAAAATCGGAGCCAAAAGTCAATAGTAATAATAGTAATAATTGTGTCTGTTGTGTTATGTGACTACTTCGTACTCGTATGTATGCAAATAAAATTAATCTGCCTCTGGCTGGATTTCACGAACAAGCCACTTGGGAAAAGGGCACAGCATACACACATGCACACATTCACATTAAAAATCAAAGAAAAGGCTCATATGTCGCCTTATGTAAGTTTGTCCGTCACTGGCTGCCATGCCTTGCACAAAAGCAAAGAGAAGCAAACTTGGACTTGAAGAAACTTTTTTTTGGAAGACAAAGAAAAAAAGGATACGTCGCAGGAGATATCACGTACGTACGTGCATATCGTGTTACTCGCCACTTGGGATCATCGTCGTCATCATCCAATTTTTTTTTACTTTGGTTTCTTATTGTCACTGCATACTAATAATACACATAATATTGCATTATTGGGTGTGGAGGCTTTTTCTGCAGCTGTCTTTCTCTTTCAAAAAAGTCAAGTTCGTTTGTCAAGTAGTCACATGTGGATAGGTAGACAATACCTTCGCATTTGCTATTTTGCTCCCCATGAATATGACTATTTTGCATGCTTGGGCATGCATGTATAATATTTATGTGTGGTGATGATGATACGAGTGTGTGTAGGTGATTGCAGCAGCAGCGTCAGCAGCACAAGAGGTGTTTGATAAGAAAAATGCATATACCAAGTTGCCGTTTTACACCAGTCAAGTTTTTAGGAATTACGATGATAACTCGTTCGGCTTTACCAACTGCTTTGTAATATGCAGTGAATAGGTTCTCTAACGTATATATTTATTCATTATTTATTCAAGCTCGCCTCATATTCTAATTTACTAGCAGAGCAGACTGCGTGTTGCCTTACGCTGCGACGTTGTTCTCGATGTCGTTCAGAGTCAAGTAGTTAGGTGGTAGGTTAGAGTCATAGTCATGATATGCTTTGATTTGATAGAACCAAAGTAACGAAAACTTTTGTTGGACATTTTAAAAGAACGGCTTTACTCTATGCAGTTTGTAAAGCGTATATATTTCAATGTAACTTAGAAAGATGATGATGAGGACATTACGTCAGCTTTTGTCAGCAAACGCGAACGACCAGTTTTTCGCATCCAAATTACTTTTCTACTATTTCATTGTGCTACAAGAAAATATTTCTATTCAATAGAAGTGAAAAAACGGGACAAGATGAAAAAAAAACAAGAAGAGAACCCGACAAAAAATGTAGGAATTCTTTTGGACAAATTATATTTATATTTTAGGCCGCATGTATTTAATTTGTTTCATGTAAAAATTAATGCAAATAGCTCTGGTGTTGGAAGAGAGAGCTAAAAAATATATAAAATTAGGTTGTCCTCAATACAATATTATCTTTCACTTTTTTCCAATAACGACAACCACAGTCAGATTAATTCCATATGCAAATCAGCGTATTTGTAGGGAAAATGGGTGCCCAAGAATGTGTCATTCATTCCCTTGTTTTATTGAAGAAATGAGAGGAAAATCACCAAAATGCAAAATATTTATAATACCACTTAAATATTTTGTACAGAGAGATTAAATATTATGGGAGAATTGCGTCGTAGTCTTGCTAATGATTTGTGGGTGCACTCTGCCCCATGTGGACAGACGAAAAAAAAACTCGAACATATTCTGATGCATCTTTATACACAATTTCATTCATATAACCGTTGTCACGTTTCCCTCGTTTGGCACGATGTGGTTGCTGTTGCGTTATTTTTACCATTCCATATTTCACTCCAAGCTAACCACTTAAAACATCAAACTGTCACCTTTTCGTATTTGCATGCCATGCTATGATGCTGTTTTAACTGCCTGACTGAAATCAAATGAATAGCAGGATGATGATGATGGTGATGACGATGTCATATTATCCTCATCATCCTCGATGGCATCCACGATGAAGAGAAACACGCTCCATATTTTTGTCTTTTTAATCGCGTGATTATTGAACTTGAAAATAGACAAAAATGTCTCATCTCGCCGACAATGATATGAGATGATATTTTTTAAAAGGAACGCAACTGTGAAAACGGACAAGAAGCGGAGGAGTGGTCCGACAGCGTCATATTACGTGTACGTACACACATGACAAGAACCTAACTATAGTTTCGGATAAAAATGTCAGCCTCTTTTTTTTACCACGTCCGTCGTCCGTTCATTCATCTGCAAAAGTAAGAAAGGGTTTATCCCAATTTTATTGTTATGCTTGTCAGGTCCAATGAATTTTGAAGTCTGACAAATTTCTACCGACATTTCTAGAGCATTTGTATGCGTCTCGTTTGTGTATCCTGAAGTACCTATAAAGTTACGGTGAGCGATAGGAAAGAGGAATGGAATAAACTCTCCGACAGTTAGGTACAATGTACGATGACGGACTCAATTTGCTAATGCAAATTTGTTGTACCACAGCAAGTATACCGATAAAAAATGACAATTTGCGAACTTATGACAGGTACAAAAAGACCATTTTTGCGGACGTGCGGGCAAAGGAAAAATACGAAGGAAGGTGTAGTGAGGGTAAGGTGAAATTTGATACAAATACAGATTCAGAGTAAACTTTTCCTTGATCGAATGCAAATTTCTAGGAAAAACTTGACTGGTAAAAAGCGACATAAATATACAAATAAGCTCAAATGTTCATTTTGATAGTGGGTAGGTAGGTAGCGGTAGCGGGCCAGCTGATAGCCCTCTAAAATTGGAAATGACAAAAATAGAGAGGCGGACCAGAATTCGGAATGTACCTTAAGATAGAGAGAAAGGTAAACGTTTATAGAAAACACACTAATGTTGTCTATCAATCAAACAAATTGTGATCCCGTATTTAAATCAAAATTGAAAATTCATGTTGAATGTCGTGTTCATTTTGTTTGGGACAACGTCGTATAGCATACAAATTTGATGTCGGCTTTATTTTTATACCTCTGGTTACCTTGCGTTTCTCTTGGTGAAAATGGTGCAGTGTAGTCAGTAGTCGGCCGTCTGAGAGTCTCTACTGACTGGTCTGGCTACTGTCTGTTAGAAGCGCAAACCCAGACTACTGTTCTCATTTTACCTTTTTATGAGATCACTGATCAAACAAGGTTTATCGAATAATGTTCCCTTATTTATTTCCACTTTTGTAGTTCTTGGGTCTATTGGCGAGCCGCAGTACAAGTTGGTCCCGATACACCGATCGAACTGTCAAAAATCTTTTAGCTGTTGCTTAATTTTTGGTGTTTAGAGGTTGAAAGTGTAACTAGAATATATCATGTTGGTAGACAGTAGGTGAGACTCGGTGCGCTGCACAAACCAATAGTTCTCAATAAATATCGCCATTTTGCTCGCGCACACAAAACGCACACATACATATTACATGATTATGAGGATTTTTCTTTGATAATGATGACAAACGATGTCGATTGGATCAGTGAACCGACTGACGGTACCTGTTATTAAGATTAAGATTACAACAACAACAACAGCCACAACAGCAAGAGAACCTTAAAAATCAATTCAATGTTTGCAATAATTATGCTACATGGAAGACTTGTACTCAAATGGGCATACATGGGCATGGGCATCCACGATGGCGCATTTGCGTAAATCTGGCTACACAGTTAGAGCCAGAGAGGAGAGCATGAGAGCATCATCATCATTATCAGCATGACTTATTATGAGTGTGCGCGCTTTTGAGCCAAAGGTCAACCTACTTAAAAACTACAAGTGAAGAAAAAACTTGTTTTCGACAGATTTTTTGATTTAGAATCAAATAGCCATGCCCTTATTCTGTTTGATTGTTTGCATATCGTTCTCCCCACCATTTTTCAACTATAATACCACCACCACCTAACCAACATCGACAGCGCAAGTAATTCTTCTCATTACACGTAAGCATGTATATTATAATATTAGATGATGATGATCATGATGTACCTACTACATTACAATATTTAATGCGGCGGTAGTGCTGGTGTTGGTGACGATGTCGGTGACTAGACTTCTCTTTGCTACCACATTTTTCTTGTCTTGGTTGATTTCGTCGGTGTCTGCCAAAAATCGATTCTCCGGCTAGTAATTTGATAGCTACTATAAGTATTAACGATGCGATGCTACTCCTCTCTCTCTCCCTCTAATAATAACGATGATGCCTAGCCCCCCTGTGCGTCTGCGTAAGGCTTTTCAATATATTTCTGGTTACGCGTTAAAAATATTATAAAATCAGTAGCGGTTACGAGTAGGTACCAAACATGTGTACTGTACACGCTCGGCATGCAATAGCGAGTGTCAAATATATTCAATATCCACAAAATAGGTAACATTTTTAACCTTTCTTTGTGTCCTGGAGGGATTACAAGAATGCTAATGATATGTAAAGAAAAAATTGCGAATATTACAAATCTGTTTGTCTTCGTATGTACACCTATTACGACATATTATTGCTACCGCCGCCAGGCCAATAATTGTTTTTGCATTTCTTATTGCTGTGGTAGTGTAAACGAGTCAACACACCACTTGTACGAGACAGTTCATCCTTTTCCACTTTTAATTTTTATCCTTCGTCCATATCACCTCACAGGTAGTCAAAAACTAACAAACAAATATGAATCCGTTTTGTTCTAATCAAAGCCGAAGTACAGTACACACGAATTTGCAACATCAGTAGCCATTTGGTGTTGCATGACTGAACTTGATACCATTAATCCATCAGTTACGATTTCCATCATAAATCATATACTCGACATGTCAAGCGTTAATTGTGAGAAGTTTGTCAAATCAAGTTTCCTCCAAATTGGCTCTGTCCCTAATGGACCATCAGCAGCAATTAAAGTCAACCAAAGTATCTGAAAACCACCAAAGTGCAAACACGCTACCGTATATAATCCTCCATGAAGACGAAAATTAAAAGTGGATCACCTAGATCGGGTTGGGGGAGATATAGACTGCGAGATATCAATATCGTAGTCGCCGTCCTCATCAAGAACGTGGCACATTTGCGTATTTTCCCTAGTAAAAAGGCAACTCATCAAGCTACTCGCCAGACATCAAGGCATTTATTACTAGCCAGCCACCTATTATTATTATGGTTACGATATGGCGTGGTTCTTTGTTCGTCCATTCATGGCTTATAAGGGTAATTATCATAAATAGGTAGCTAATAATAATGAAAGTCATATCTTCTTCTTCTTCCCGTCTCCTTGTGCGACGTCATTTGCACCTGCCCAACCTCATTTTTAAATATTTGCTCAAAATTATTGCACGTGCAATTATTATAATTATTAGGGCGCACATATTTTATAATTTTTGTCGTATTTAATATTCCTTCCAATCCGGCAATTCCACCAGCAACAAGTTGTTTCTTGTGCGTATCTCTGCCTTATTTACTCATGTCAATGTGCGTCTTTTGAAAAGTAAGAGCAGCGTGTGGTGCTGTGATTCATTATTACGTATCTAAAATTTCTTTTAAAGGTAAAGGTGGGGTTAATTGATGTCGATGATGATTATGGTCGTGGTGAACTACTAATGTCACTTGACTCGGGGCTATTTACATAAAAATTCTTACAACTTTGCGTGTCCATTATTATGTACATATGTATAGGTATATCTCTGCAAGTATGTGCATAAACCTGGCCAGTGGGCAATTATAATTTCTCCTGCTAATTATTTCTGATGATGGGAGTTGTGATAAGAAGGCGAAACGAAGAAAAACAAAAGTTTGAACTTGCTCCACATAATTATTAATGTAATTTGATATTGAACTGAAGTATTTATAAGTTTTGCTATACACCCTCAAGAAATGAATTAATGATAACTGGGTTGATTCTCTCTTTCTTTCTTTCATTCGATTATTCCTTTTTAAGAGCATAAACAGACACACAGACACTTACTGTGCAGCTGCATTGTTTTATTTTTGTGCTAATTGAGAAACTTTGACTTTGAGACTTCAGTCCTAATAATAAGTAATGCGACTGTCTTGTTTGTATTGTGAAGGCATAATACATTATAATAATGCACGTCCTATAACATCTCTTTCATGCTTGTTTTTTTATTATTGTCTTTGTGTCTTGTTGATCGTTTTCATTTCATTTAGATTTGCACTAATTATCTGCTTGATGAGCAACGTTAAAGAGCCCTACTCACTGTCATTGTTGGCATTGCCGCTGTACTTACACGTCTGCACACACACGCTATGTAGTAGAGCATTTAAACGCGTTATTATTATCTTATTATCTACTTATCTGTGGACTCCTTGTACGCGCTATTATCCGCTATTATTTTTAACACAGAAAGTGTAGATATTTCTGTAAACAAAACGATGGCAAATGCCTCTGACATCGTGTCATTGTCGCCATTTACGACCGTCACCACAAGACAAGTAGTCAGTAACACATGCATTTTAGTATGCTGATATAGAAAAAAATGCCCTTTTTGTTCACGATTGACAATTTAGAAATGTCATGAGAAAAACAGATGGATTTTTCCGAAGAGATGAAGAAACCAAACAAAAAACGGCTGGGATATCTCAGCTAAGGATCGCTGAATGAAAAACCATAAAAATAGAAACAAGTGCAGGGAAGAATGAAGAAAATGAATGGAATGGGCAAGTACATAAATATGTGTACGGAATATAAAAAAAATTGTGCCTGTGGCGGCTTTAAAAGGAGTCAGGTGAAACAATAGCTTGATTTCATTGAGGGACTACTGTTATCATCATCAATGCATCAATGGCATGCATACATCTTAGATATCAGTTACACTTTTCAATTAAATCCAGAAGACCATTACAACGACTTACAACATGCAGAGCATTTTTGAACAAGTCTTTCTTATGCAGTGATCCATTCCTTTCCTTTTATTAGATTTCCCAACAATTTGTTGCACGAGCTCTATAAAAAGCAAAACGACCTACCTGATTGTAATTTGTAAATGTTAAAAAAATAAATAAATAAAATTGCTACAATGATGACGATAATTATTGCCAATAGGACTCTCCTCTCGCACACAGAACAATTTCAATAGCAATCTCTTAAGAAGATAAGTGCTTATTGGCACACTGCAAAATGTAGTTTCAGGCGTAGAGAAAAACACACAAAAACAATTTACTTGTTCGTGACAAACCCTTTATGTTTGTTTTATAGGCGCATGCGTAATAAGCAGTAGTAGTAGCAATGCAGTGCTGTGTGACTACAATAGTTGACCCGTCATCTTCGGTATCTCTCTTCGCTTTCTGCTCGGCTGTTGATAAGTGAATTCAAATTGAATTTTTGATACTTGCGTTGATGTCATTCCCCGTTATCACCAAAAAATCTCTGAACGTGGTGCCCTGGTTGGGGCATCAACTGCATTTTTTGCAGTAAACAATATTACAACCCTAAAGGAAAGTACCACGGGATCACATCATCATCGTCGTGATCAAGATCAGTTTACTCTGAGATGAAAAAAATGGTTAGAAAATATGTAGAGCAAAATAACGCGATGAGTGCAAGCAAATGCATTATCGTCTTAGGATAACGGGTCGGTCTACCCACCCATTCTGATAGTGTAGTAATAAAGCTTTCCCTACCTTGCACTGATTGATTAAGGCAGAGACCGACCCGACAGATTTGGTTTGTAAGGTAGACAAGTGACGTAAGAAAGAAAAATATACCGCTGGAGAGTGAGAGAGGGAATGTAGGAATCAAGGTACCCATTACCAAACAACCTGACTTGTCATGTTTATGGGAGATTAATATAAAAAAGCAGAATAGCAACAAAAGCAAATGAAAGAACATCCTAATATTTTTTTTACATTTTACAATGTTCATCGTAATATGTAGCGGAGAGTGTGTATTACATGAAAATTAAAGGATTACAAGAAGAGAGGGAGAGAGTTGATATGGGTTGGGCAATTGTTGGGTGAAAAATTGACGATGATGATGCGGAGATTGAATGAGACCTGAGAAAATGTCTCCTCCTGCTGAGGTATTGCTATAAAATGCGTGTGTTGAACGTAACGTATTACGTATTAAATGTTTATTACGTTTTGCTTAAAGCTTCTTTCGGGCGGACTGTGAGAATGATTGTATATAGTAAGGGGTCTGAGAATAAACCGCCCATTTTTAAGCCTTTAAACCCTGTCGGTTAAGAGAGATAAGCCTTTTAATTGTGTGCGTAAGGCGCCCGAAAAAATGCATATA